>JAZHYW010011870.1:0-128658 GCA_037355805.1 Ixodes ricinus
TTTTAATAGACCACAGTCTCTAATATTGAAAAAATTATTTCTCGAGTTATAACGTCCCATCGTCCACGATATTTTACGTGAACGTTCGGTTGGATGTAATAAATTAAAAAAGTAAGCAACGAATTGTACAGATAATGTATATTTTAAAATAAAAAATAAAGTTTAAAATGGTATTATTTTATGGCGTTATAAAAACGGAATCACGTCAACTAATCAAAATAACGAGACATTAAATTATAAAGCATCCTTCAATATTACATTTTCCAGAACTTCCATATTGATATATTACACGTTAAGAATGTTATAAGACCTCAAACTTTTCCCATTCAGTTACGGCGAATGGCAGTTTCTTAATATAAAATACAGATGGCGACACGTGTTCAAGAACAGCTTGATGTGCATTTTCCGTCGTGTGCCGCTTGGAACGCCACGTGAAAGACAGAAAAAACGCCAGATGTCAGGGTGTCAGATGCCTGGATGCCCGCAGTGGGCGAGCCAGAGATGTCAGAACAACAAGCGCGAGGCTGCGGGTGCACCACAGCTGCTTTTGCGCGCGTTCTACTGTGCGTCGGTACACATGCCCGACGCGATCCAAATGAAATGGGCGCCATGAAATGCATTCTGCCATTTCAGATTCCGCCACGTATGCGAAAACATTTTAATGTTTTTATCACTTGCAAAAATCATTTTCGCAATCAAACTATGCTTGTCAGAATGGCTTGACTATATTTTGTTTCAAAAACCACCTTGGTGGCTCTTAAGTGGCAATGATATTAAAACAAAACATAAAACATTAATTCGTCTTAGTGTCTCTGAGCCAACGCGCTGGCCTATGAATCCATATTTGTCGGGTTTAAATATTGGCCGAGGTGCCCGCAATCCGACGGAGGCCAATTTGAGATTTCGGTTGCACGTCAAAAGATCTCCAATTAGTCAAACTAAGCCCGCAATATTTTTTTTATTGGGGCTTGTTAAGTGATTTTTGTTGGTTTGGCTTGTGAAACCCTAAGATCTAAATATTTGCTTTGCTTTACCTTAGTTCGGAGCGCAGCCAACGCTACGGGCTGATGAAGCCTCTGAAGCAGCGCCAAGAGCGCGAGGTTAAGCTGTTCGTTCTCTTTCTGTGCCTATGCGGTCGGGCTAAACTAGAGCAACTAAATAAGCTACGCTTCATACACATCTTGGTGCTTAAAATGATGGTTGTCAGTTATCTGAAGCTTTATCTGAAATCACAGGAAACGCTTTTCCGTCCTCCACAAATGTTTAAACAGGTCGCGACAAAGCAAAGCAATATTACGTGAGCTTTCTGACACCGAAACTAATGCTGAGAAAGTCGCACTTTTGAATTATGACGATCGGCAGTCGCCTTTGATTTGTTACTAACCACCAAGATGGCGGCGTCTACAACAATATCGTGGGAAAAAGTGCCGACACTCTAAGCGTAGCTTATTTGGTTTACCTCGCAGGCTAAACCAAGTGCCGCGGGGGATCGTGGGCCGAGTGTGTTGTGGCACCGCAGATCAAAGCACGTGGAGAAATGCTCGAGCGCGAGCTCCATGCAAAGCACGGAGCGCACGCTGCAGAACCTGTAGGGACTAAAGCCCTCAATTTGTTTACGTTGGTCTTTCAAGTAACGTCAAATGTGCCAGTGCACGAGGCCCGTCTCTCGAGCGGCCCTTGGAGGCAAATGGCGGTGCAGCACTAAAATGACTGGCCCTTGAAAGCGAATGGCGGCGGAGCACCCGCTCGTGGCACGTGTATTGCGCGTTTCCACAACAAAGGTTAACTGTACTTGTAAAAAACGCCTTTATCAAGGGGTTTTAGCAGGGACCCTGGGTTCAGTTGTCCATCTTCATCCTACCGTCGTGCGATCGTGTACCACATATACTGCGTGATGCACGTTAAAGACCCCGAGCTAACAGTTGTACTGCACTTTTTATAATCTTCAACCGGTAATAATGTCGCCCTACGAAACTGCTGCTCTCTAAAAAACTAACGACGAATTTTGAATTCGCCGTTACATTTCATTTTTAAGTTCGCGTGTTTGCGTTTTTTTTTGTCTACATTTTTTATTACCTATGATGAAACAGACTATAGTTGTCGGACTTCTGGAAAAATATTATATAACAAGAAAATGGCACGTGAACGCAAAAGACAAAAAAAAAACGCATAGTCTCACTTAATAAAAATAACTGAAATAATTGAATTGATTATAATTGTGTTTCAAAGATTTGAGCGCACCAAAAGCTATAAAAGCGAGCCCGATGCTTTGGATGGTGCGCTTATTCACTGGAAGTGTAGTTCAGGGCAGTATGCTCGCACTTGTATGCTCCGCTTCGCTCGCACGATAAAACCAAATACTTTACTGGTAATGTATATCGTGAAACAAAGCTTACCTTCTGTATATGTGCAATGCCCTCAGTTTTCGCGTGATTACATGCTTGTTTATCATTATTGTTTTCGCTTCCCACTGCGATTCATTTCGTGCTCTTTTGTGTGCTACATGCATTAGAGACCAAGGTAGCCCAGGAGCATTCTATTTCGCGGATTGTAAAATACCTATGCAACTTGCCACGTGTGCCACAATTAATACAAAATATTCTAAGCTTCACATGTGACCGCTTGCCTGAGTAAACATTGTTGTTTTTCAAGAACAATTGCGATTGTATGAAACCACGTAGGAAAAACTCGTTCTAAGCACGCGACCGTTGGCATGCAGTGAATACTCTAATCGGCGCCGAGATGATTGGTAGCTGTCAGCAGGTGGAGTTTTTCTATCAACCCAGAGTTAGATTGTTTCCTTCTTTCTGTTGCATTCAATCAAGAGACAACTTACACCAAATCTGAGGGTAATAAAGTACTATGAGCATTCAAACATAACGGCCCGGGCAGTATATGTGTACAAGCTTTAGCTTTTGATGCACTCTTAGCTTTCGATACGCACACCGCTAGTGTAAAATGTAGGGCTGTTTCATTCTTAGTCAGCGTACCATGTGCGTGCTTACACTATATTTTATACAACGTCAAACTCTACCCATTTGCATCTTTTTCATTTTTGCACACCACTACTTGCGCGCATAAATCACCAAATTAAGACTGGTACAGGATGTCACAAAAAAATTTAGTTTTTTTTTGCCGCAAAAATAAACTACGCATCGCCTAACACTCATTCTCCGCCCAAAGGTAGCGCTAGGTCACAACCAGATGCCAAAGTTTCATCCCGAACGGACACCTTATTCAAAAGTTATAAGTGATTTTCTGAAAATTTCAATGGGAAAATGAAGCCCGTTTTGCCCGTTTTCGGTTTCTGGTGCCATAGAGCCCCATGTATTCGAAAACTCCATCGGCCGCCATTTTCCAACTGAACTTTTCAGAAAATCACTCATAACTTTTGAATAAGGTATAGGATCGGGCTGAAACTTTGACATCTGGTTGTGACCTCTAGCGCTATCTTTAGGAGGAAAATGAGCGTCCGGCAATTCCTAGTTTATTCTTGCAATAAAAAAAATGTAATTTGTTTTTTGTGACACCTTGTTCATTGCTTAAACTATGTGCAAAAGCTATCCACAGCCCCAGAATCTTTGCCTGGCCAGTCATTGCATCTATCACTGAAATCGTACTAAAATTAATTCTTATCATTAATTGCTGTGAGTGAATTATTAACCTCGGCATTTTTTTATTATGACTCCCGCACGAGTCCTACTTTGGGTTTACCAAACTCAACATCTAAACCTTAGTGTCATTTTTTTGTGTTTTCCAGCCTCGTGGTTTCGGTCAAAATAGACACCCAGCTACCTAAATGAGACACCTGACCGCCCAAAAAGTAGTTCCTTTGTTTTGATTTTTAGGTAGTGAATTCCTCAAGCTAGAATTTTGGAAACCTAAGTCTATCACGTCATCACGTTTTCCTGGAACTCCACAAAGAGCCAAACATATGCACGACAAAAGGGCCAGCCCGTCATTTTGCCGCCTGCAGAGCAGAGAAAGCAACACTCGGTCATGGACTTCTAGAAGATTCGCGTTCATTCTTGCACCAGACGTAACTTTCGCCCTGCTTTCTTCTCGAAAATGCCAGTTCATCCTCGCCCTCGCCCCGAGCGCGCGACGCTCGAACCTTCTTTGCCGAACTTCCGAGATAGTGACGCACTGTAGATAGTAGATAAGCAGCTGCCCGCGACCTTGTCGAGTCAGTCTCGCTCTCGCTCTCTGTTGCGCTGCCGAATCGCCGCCTCCTTTTCTGCTGCCTCGACGCTGTTTCTTTACTTTTTTTGTTTGGCACAAGCAGTGGCGGATCCAAGGGGGGGGGGGCGACGGGGGCGGCCACCCCTCCCCCCAAACAAAGTCGACCCTCCTCCCTCCCTCCTTCTCGGAGGGCAATTTGACATGGGTGGACCCCCCTTGCACAAGAAATGGGAGAATAGCATCCTTAAAAATTTTCCGCCCCCCCCCCAAAAAAAAAAACGGAGTTCTGGATCCGCCCCTGGGCACAAGTTCACCGATTAAACCTTTATTTTTCAGTTCACTGTTCGTCCTCTAGTCACCTTTATTCGTGAAAATATAAATCTGATCACATTAAAATATGTGTAATTGGCCTCTGAAATCTCCGATGACGGCGCACAGGCAATTTTACATTTTTCAACTCATCAGTGGTTTTGTTGTGCATGTGTCTCGCCATTTGGCTCAGGACGATTTTCGCGTTTTGTTCTGCCCACATTTGCCGGAGACGTGAGCTCGGAGCGCAGGCAACTGGCCCCCTTGCACGAGAACTGGCGCAGCCGTGCGCGTTCCAAAGAAAGCTCGTGCAGAGAAAATCAAGCAAGGGACCAGGGATGTCAAATTCAGGATATAGAAAAATAACCCACTGTATCGAAGCGCCACCACACACGATTTCTCGCATTGATGTGCAGGCCTGGAAGGCGATCTCACCGCCATCTGTTGGTTCAGAACCACACTAACCAAGGGTGGGGTTGCACCTTAATGGTTTTAATTCATTGGTTCAGAAAGATCAGACTCACAGTTGCGCTATGTATAGAGCCAAGGCTAAATCTCTGAGGGTTTGTTCTTAGCCAAGAACCCCCGTTTGATCGCTCCTTGCCTTCCGGAATCTCCAAGGAAGCAAAACACAGCACAAGGGCGAACACTGGGTTCTTGTTTTGTTTTTGTTTCTCTTTCATACAGGCAACAGGACGGGGCTTCTTGCAAAAATCGAAGACAAATAAGAGAGCTCAATGGGGACAAGGACACGCGAGTAAGACATTACAGGCCCTGTCATATCCTGTCTTACTTGCTTGTCCTTGTACTAGTTGCGCTCTTTTCTTTGTTTTGACATCAGCCGACTAGTCTGGCAACGCACTCTCGCAAACAAAGACATTTTGCGCGCTACACTGGGTCCAAATTGCCGGAGCCAGAAATCGAATCTCCTTAGGGGATGTTGACCCGGGAAGGCCACGCAGTGATCGCGTGAAAGCTATATCCCCTTTTAGAATTACTTGGCACATAGTGAAGGCTACTGCCCGCTCGAGACTGTCAGACAGACGGAGCAGAGCATGTGACTGCTTTCTGAAGGGCACGTGCGCTTCGAAAATATGCTCTCACGTGTCCCGCTCCGTCGTTCTAACTGGTTCACCCGGGCTATACCTCTTGCTGTTTTGTCACGTTACGATGAAACGGAGGAAAGTTGGAGGCTGTCTTCCTTGCCTCCATTAATATAAGTTTCCGGCAGTTGGGTTGCGTTAGGTTACGACTACAATGCGGGACACTGCTATCTGAAGGCTCTTTAATTTGGCCACTGAGGTTGTGCGATCCTGCAACCAAGTGTACGCGAGAAGAGAACGTAGATAAATATCCTTAGCGTCCGACAAACATTAACGAGCTTCTTCACTTGTCTCCGGTTCTCCACAAGAATGGTTTACCTTACCATAGAGACCAGATTATCTTATTTAGTTTCTATGATCAAGTAGCTGGTGGTGGACGTCCTAATCTTGATATCAGTCGACAAGTGAGGCAAGGAGAATATTATTGCGGTTGTTTTCCCAATAATTTTGAAGGCACCAAGAAGTCTGAACGCGAGTTAAAAAATATTATGCCCCCGACAAATTCTTTCGAATGAAGGATGCGTCAGTGTTTTGATGTGAGAACTTACACCATAAGGCATCGTCACGAGGCCACGCCACAAGACCTGGTAAACTTTTCTGTCTCATTTAGAAAAAACAAACAATGTGCGTTACGTTACATCTCTTGGTTCCAATACATATTTCCGTGACGTTATGTTGTTCAGTGCTTGACGTAACCTATGTATGTGATGTTTCACTCGTTTTCGATTTTACATCTCTTCGTGACGTTACATTATTTTTCAAAAAATCCCCAACGAGCCAGAAAAAAAGCGTAGTTGTTCTTAAAATGTCGAGGGAAAAACTTCCACAAAGTGCGAAGCAGACGAGAGTTAAAAATTGTGCGGGGTAATCGGGCACAGCGTTCTGAATGTGTCCACACTGAAAACGCCACACAAAGTACATAGACGTTAACGATGGGTAGATGCGTCGATGTAGACAATGCTCGACAGCACAGCGCGGAAATCCTTATTTTCTTGCATCAAATAGAAATACTCTATTTAGTCAAAAATGGCCGACCTTGTTATAAACAGTGCCGTATAGGTATCTAGATTCCCGTATAACAGTCATTGAGGAAGTGAATGCGGGCATTTCAACGACGCTATTAACGTGAATAGTAGCAAAACAAATCTGTTCTCTTTTAGAAATATTCATATACCGGTTGCTCTAACCCGTAAGATATTTTTTTCGCATTGACATCAAGACGTACCAGGCCAATGCATACTGCTGTCATTCGTTTTACCTTAAGTCAAAGAGGTTTCTTAAAAAAAAAAAGAAAAACTGTGACAAGTACACTAATGCGGTCTGAGCAGGTGAGTCAAACTGCCAGGGGTGATAAAACAAGGGGCTAATCGTCACTATAAGTCAAATATTTAAGGAATATTTTTAAATTCGCTTTCTCAGTACTGAAAATAAACATATGGTTCGAATTATGAACTTGATGGGCTCCATATAAAAACCACATAATCGATCAATTTTATAAGGATTTGGAGGACGTGGTAATCGCGGGGGCTTGCTGAGGTTTCCACTGGTACAACAGGCACCACGCTGGCGGTTCGTAAACACAGATGAAAGGATTATTATCAAATCAATGATTTGATGATTTTAGATAACGCTTTAGCGAAGTTTTTATTTCTAAAGGTATGTTCATTAATTTTATTATTTTATTCTACCTATGCTGAAAATTTCTCTTCTATTATGTCCCCGTGGTCGCATAACTTACATGCACAGAACATAACAGAGTATCGTTCACGGCATGATTTTTTAAATAAATATGTTCGAAATAAAATTGAAACACCCTTTAGAGGTGTTTATTTTTACCAGGTTGTCCTATGAAGCCATTAATGGACTTAATTAGGAAAAGGCTACGCGTAATGTTTGCTCATTTCTATGGTCTCGCGAGTGTTTGTTGTATCGGTAGAAGGTCGACTGTTTTAGTGCTTTAATAATCAGTGGTCAGGTACGGCATCACTATGTACGGTCAATCTTCAGAGCATATAAAAACGGTCTCTAAATATATGTCTGAATAATATCGCTTCTAACATCGCTTACGGAACCGTGTTGGATGACACCTAAATAATAGAAAAAAGATACTGGTCTTAGCATAATGCCTCTTCAGAAACTGTATGAGTTCTTCTTATTGACGTTGCATTATTATAAAAGAAGCTTAAAAACCGAGTTTAGAAAAAAAAACTTGAGATATACTATAAAGACATATGTTGCGCCCGAAAGATGTAGTAACTATGGCAAAAACGCCACCATGCTCCTTCATTTTTGAATACATTGACACACGACTTGATTGGCTTATCTTCTATTATTAAAGCGCAGAAAATGCTCACATACTTGCGTCAAGGAAACCATATGCGATGAAATTGTCTGAACTTGTTGTGCTTTATATTAGGTCATTAAATGATTTGTGTTGAATCACTTTGCTTTTTTCACCTTGTCTTGGAGAATTCAGTGGTTTAGTCGGATATGTTTTGTTTTGTTCGGTTTTCTGAAAACATTTGGTTAGTGTTAACTAAGTAATTGTTGAACATGATGGTTTTTCGAAGGTTCACCTGGACACACAGAGAATCAGTTTTGTTTGTAAATTCTAGTACGTTTTGTTGTACTTTTCAAAATTAAAGTCACAATATTTATTTTGAAGAGCAAATTCGGGTTCATTAGTGTTGTCAAAGCAGAAAAATCTGCTTTCGAAATTCAATTTTTGGTGACGTATACCTTAAACTTTCGGTCCCTTTTATCCCTGGCCAGTGAGCTCCAAGTTCAAATTGATTTGTACAGAGCGCAAGTCCGTCTGCTTGTTTTGGGAAGTTGCGGCGACGTGAGAACGCCGAGCTTTGATTGAAGGATAGTGGGTAGACCTCAAAGCAAGCTGCCTTGATGTCTACGCACTATCCTTCGATCAGAGCCAATCAGAGCTCAGCACTCTGAACGTCATTACAACCCCGGCAAAAGAAGCAGACAAACTTGCGCTCCGCTGTGCTATATTTAGTTTTCTTTTTGTAAATTTTGTTTATACAATTACTTACAAAGCAACTCCGGTCAATATTTTCGAATTTCCGATTACGGCTGTTTTCAGCTCAGTCGGTGCCCCATAATTACAAGATAGGATTTGTCTTTTTTTTTCGATATTGTGTGTAGTTTTAAAAATATAACGGATCAAAAGTCAGATTTTTTGGCGTCTACGGCAAAAACGAAACTGTCTGCTATAGGGTGGCAACATTAATAATCAGCTGTACGGCCGCGACGTGACGTCACGAGGATGCTGCCGTACGCGTGGGCCAGTGTTGCTCGACAAAAGCTAACCCGCTAAAGAGCAGCTGGTAGCATCTTTAACATCGGTTTTAGTGTAGTACACGTTCTGAGTATACTTTGTGCCACGAAAGTGATACCAGTCATTTATTTTGACTTCGTTTTCTACCTGAGTTGCCTTTTAATATAAGCGCTACTGCGCGTTCGTTTTTGTATTTTTTGTATAGTCACTGCGGGCTTGAGAAACGCAGCGCGTGCCCTCCACGCTTTTTGCTTTGTGATTGGCTCTTTCTGTCGGTCGGCTAATGTCGCTATCCCATTAGCTGCGGTGCAACAATAAGATGCGCGCGACTCGCTACGGCCTGGGCTTCTCAAGCTGACAGTGACCGTAGCACCCACCTGCTTGCCATTCAGTCTCGATGGCAGCGCTCATACTTCGCAGCATGAAAACGCAAGGTGTACACATCCCATACACGAGCTTTACTGCGCGGAGGTTCTTCTAGTAGCATCAGCTCATGCGTGGCTTTTCTATCCAGGTCACTTCGCTCAGTTACGCCCGACTAGGTAATAAGCCCTTCTTAAAGCTGGCCGCACTGAAAAGTTTTCGAGATCGCCTAAATATGTCGATAACTCACTCTGCGGGCTCTAAGCGTCCTAGAAATCTACAACTCACAACGATGCGCGGCCTGTTTCCTATTGACAAATCAATCAATGATGGAACACAGCTAGGTCATATCCGTCGATGGGAGGAGCATTGTGCCGGCAGCCAGGACGAGATGTGACCAATGAAAACGCGATATTCCGTTCAGACTGCAAACGCTGTGATAACAAAATGTGTATCCATCCATCCATCCAACGGATTTCGCCGGAGCGCTGGGGTTCGCAGACGAGAATGGAAGAATGAATGATAAGTGTATTTTAATAACAAAGAGGAGATTGGAAATCTGGTGGAAATTGTCTAGCGAGAATTGAATAACGTACAACTACCTGACACAAATGGAGTGCAGGCGGTACAGAGCAAAATTGAGCCACGAGAGGAAATTCCCTCTCTCGTGGCTCGTGCCCAACGTCTCCACCCTGCCTCCCAGTGGGCCCAGTGCCGGGGTGACGCCGACTAGGTTTGACCTGAGGAGAATCGGCGACTCCCTCGCCGGGAGAAAAGGCGGGGGTGAAGTTTCTTGGTTTTTATGCCCGATCCCCCGAAGGTCATCCTGGTGATATCCCACACCGCCTGGTGATAGTTACGAAATAGCAGAGGGTGAGCAAATCTGCGAAGTAAAGAAATCATACTTTTGGTTCTTAACTTCTAGGATAGGTGCCGCAAGCTACCGGCCGATATAAAGGGTGCAGCCGTTAGCATCCATCTATTCATCCGTATGTCTTTGTAGATAATAAAAGCAAATAAGAGTACTTATAAATATGTTAATTTTTTCGCGGAGAGGGAAGCAATGCCGCAATAATCGTCTCAATAACAATGCACCATAATCTTTTTTTTTTTTTTTGTGGGAGCGGTGTGTTTTTTTGTCAGCTCTCGAGCGCGCGCTCGCTGGGTTGAATCCACCGTGGTTGAATTGAAGTCCGGGCTGCGGGCAGGACAACCCGCGCGCATTCGAGATATCACTCCGCGGTTCCACAGGTCCGAAGGCGCGAGGATCCTTCGCTTGCAATTTGCTGACCGTGGCCGTGATTTCGGAACATCCTCCCGTCATCGCCGGAGGTTAGCTCGGTTGTTGTAATCTTTTATTGCTTCTTAATAGGGAAGTCGGGCGGAATATTGTCATGATTTATGCATTTCGCGGCTGCGTAGTACCAGCAGAGTGATTTATCGCCATATTAGGCGATCTCAGGAACCTCCTCATCGCACGTTTAAGTCGCGGGCACTTTAATTAAGTCACGACGACGTAGGCACGCTACTAACATCACTAGTTGGTCGAACTTGGTGATTACAGCTGAATGTGCATGAAGGGGCCGTGCAACTTTATTGGGTTGGAAAGTTGTCTCACTTACACAAGCGTACTTGGTCCTAGTGAGACCCAAGTGTACTCGCACGCAAGGCCACTGACCAAGAAGCTTCTTTGTCGCCGCGTAATCTTAAGGATGTAAGCGGACGTTTTGTTTCGCTCTCTCCTTCGCAAAACTTGATGACCGATTTCTGGGGATGTCAATGTTGGCGTTTCCGAGAATGCGGTCTCCAGAATGTCGTCATTTAGCTTTCCGATCTCAGCGGTGACGATACTAAAATGCGACAGTTACAGAGAACACGAGCACTGCGTGAACACTCGATTTGGGCTCCTGACGGTCAAGGTCTCGACATGCATTCGGATAGTGGCTCGTGCCCAATCGCCGCGATCACGGGAATAGCTGAATCTTAACAATGTATGGAACTCGGCGTGTGTCCTGTGCTTTACCAACCTCAGTGCATGTCTATGACAAACATTGCCAGCATATTTATTCGGCTCGAGATCACGTAGCCCGTGCTCGTGTTTCTTGCATTTTTTCTGGCGCTGTCAAATGCGCGGAAAAACAATCTAACGCGTGTTTTATAGTTTATGAATATTAAAATATAATTCTATGTGGTATTTACTGAAAGTAAAAAACATTCGTGCATCGCTTCTTTAACTTTGCTTCTTGGTCTTTAAGATCACTTTTTGACAAAAATCTTTCGTGTAAATCTTCTTGAGAGCTTCCTTATATATCCCGTAACTGTAAAATTTTTCAATTACAAAAGAAGTAGAAATTGATTTCAGCGGATTGAATTTCGGGATTGTTGTCCCGGATGTTCAACGAAAAGATAACATTATTTGTTTTTTGCTAACAAATATTATTTGGCACACCAAATTCAGCATCAAAAGAAGAACACACATTTTAGGACGAAAGACATTCACGTGATAACAATATGTAAAGAGACAAAATGCTCAAACATGCATTGCGGTAAGAGCTAGGTAATTTTTGATCCTTGGTTAATTCCCTTTGCTTGCAGGACAAAATAAAAACCTGACAGCACAACCAGGACATAGAAAGGGCGCGTACGACAGACAAGCACTTTAGCATAGATTTCATGTAGAGATAACTCCAAGAAACTTTCCGCCGACACTCCGCTAGAGTTTCTTCACTTCACCGGTCGCTTCAATGCAGTTGCTCCCCGCCACTAGAAAATACGGTTTTAAAAATAAAATAAAACGAAACGTCAACGTCCACAGACAACGCGTGACATGTTTTCGGATCATCATTTTTAAAGACAGCATGTGACCTCGTAAGATCTACGTATAACAAAATAATCACCAACCGTCAACATGGACAGCTGCTTCTGCAGGAAGCCCTCCACGGCCTTTTGCCATGAACCCCTCTAAGTAACGATTACTCTAAATGGGGCAGTCAGGCTAATGTGTCTTAGCCGCAAAAGATGCACCGAGATTCATACCCTTGCTTCTATTGACCAAGCCAGCCAAACTCTTAAGCTCAAGTTGGTCGCATGCAGACTTGCCTTCATATTTCACATTATTTAGATAAACCACCTCTTTCTCTATAAAATATTTCTCCATGGCTATCCTTGCCATCTCGCCAAAAACGTGCCTAGAGAGCACAACAAAAGAAACCTCTTTATCAGACACAAGGAGACTCAAATATGATGTCTGCAAAAGAGTCAACCACACGCGTCAGCTTTCTTATCATCCCCTTCTTCCGTGTTGGCTAACTAAGCAGTCTATGCCTTCGTTGATACATCTGGACCTGTCGTCATCTCTATGGTCCGTCACACTCCTAACCGGTGCAACTAACTGAGGAGGCTTCAAAGTAGGCTTGATGGCGAACTTGGGTCCTCTTTCCATAACTTTTCCGACGTGGTCAAGAAGCGCTGAAGGTTCAACCAAAGTTGTAACCAGTATGCCGACCGCCGAAGATCGTCGTTTTCTTCTCGGAAGGGAAGGCCGTGTCCTCTGCCACAGGAGCTCCGCGACACCATCCGCCACTCTGAGAAAGTCCACATAGGTTTTCCAGCGTCAATGCGGCGGGACTGGCCCAAAACAAGCAGGCCGATTTCAGGCAATCCTTGAAGAAGCGCATTTGACGCCACACCTGTGAAGGTAGGAGTTTGCACATCCTTCTTCAATGTCCCACTGAACCTCGCAAGGGGCCGCACAAGAAATGTAGGTCTAGAGGGGTGTTGCGGACATTGATGGGCCACGGAACTTTTTGAGCCCTACAAGAACTGATACCTATAACGTTCACCAGGGAAACTGAGTGCAAAAAAGCCTCTTTGGGAAGGTTAAAGTATCCCGATGTGGACGACGGAACAGGCGTGCATGTGCAACCCTCTTCACTCTTCTGAATATATTTCGCGTTACACCCTTTTCATGGGTTAGGTAAACACTTCATCAAGCAGCTTCATTTCCTTTTATGCTCTCAGCTTTTAGACAGAGCGGAAATACAACAGTAAATTAAACTGGAACTTTAAACATCCCACTGTAACCGAAACCATGTAGATTTATTTGTCCCCCCATGAGAACCTGTTGTTGCTCCTGACGCTCTGGCTTCTACATATACGAGTAAGTTATCGCATCCGATGTTCACCTTTTTCTTTTTGCAGTATTTTCGCTGGGAAAGTTCCACTTTTTTTCTTTCATCGAAGTGCCCTTTGTTGCCTGACAGCTTTTCGCAACTTTTTTCCCGACGACATCAACAAAAGACCCTACCGTTTGAAAACGTTTACAACACATAATCGTCAAGCTCACAAGACACACACTTCGAGAGAAACTCGCTTGCGTAGTACCATTCCGATTTGTTCGAGCGACATCAGTCGAAACAACCAGATAGTTTTCTCTCGTGTTACTAACACAACAACGAGCAGCGTTCGAACACTCATTTGTAGGCGCACCGAAAACGACGTATCGTCTTTTGTCTCCAAGATGGAGCAATTCGCGAAAGATGAAGCGCGAACAGTGTTCGGACGCTAACGACAGCAGTACACAAAACAATCGACGCTCGCGAGCCCAACAATGATCGACCGGGGATGCGGCGGCACCTCCGGGAAAATCAATTCGGGGGCTAGTTTCTAAGTTTTATTTGTTCGTTTTATTTCTTCCTTTTGCGTGTAAATTTTCTTGCGTCGCGCTTGTGTTTTTTTCTTTGTGTTGCTTTGTTTTGTTTTGTGTTCCACTTTCGCTTGGCGTATTCTGTTTGCGAAAAAGGGAGCCGGTCTTCGGTGTGCTTAGCACGTCCATTGATAGCCGGCAAATCACCGTTCCGCAATCCTATGTTTTTCGATGTGAAAGCGGCGTAAATCAAACCCACGCGTCAGATTCGTCGCGCGTGTCACACGAGTGGTATTTCTCTAAACTACGTAAAAGTAAAAAGTTAAAATAGCTCCATTCTCACTTGTCAGTAAATGAAGCTAAGATCCGAGTGGCTCGTGTTTTTTTTTGTTGATACTTTTGCCCTTCTTGCGTGATCGTTGTTTTCGAGATTATCAGGAGCAGTATAAAACCGGAGCTGATGTGCTGTTCGATATGACGACCGGCCCAGACTGCGACATCCCTTTGAGACATCGGTCGTACGGTTACGTAAAAGGCAACTGTATTTTTTTCATATAAAATAACAATTTATTACTAGGCATTTTATTAGTTACGACTTGCCTTTGCAGCGATGGTCAAGGCGCAATGTATTGAGAAAACAAATATCTTTAATCTTTGAATAAATAAAGAAAATATTCACTTCGGCAGTATTGTGCTTCGCGCCATCCTACACAGAAGCATGCACATTTAAAATGAAAAAAAAGTGTGAAATAAAAACAAATACAGCTATCCAGCAGTCCGACTAATCGGGCCGTTTTCAATACCCGCCCGGCCTTGCAGTTACGCCTATGATTCGTGTAAACAATTTCGTGGTGAGCTATGCTCAATAAAAATGTCGGAAACATGCAGCGTCCAACAGACACTGCGCCAACGGAATTTTGGAAACTGGCTGCATACACAGCTTCAAGCTATTAAATCACAATTTCTCATTCACATAGCCGTCAATAATACGCACCCGTTTACACTTAGCAGTCGGATGGTCGGCGACTCCACGCTTCTATGCTTCTATGCTACCAGCGCGACAGTCATCCGGGATAGGCTACGAGCTCTCCAACTGAGGCTCCCTACGACTAATTGAAATTCGAGTTGATTCGGGAGACAACAGAGTTGAAGCATCGCCGCGTCTCAAAGCTGTTAAGCACAGGAGAGTTGGGCGGCTGCAAACCCTCCGAACTACTCTGCAGTATGTACCCCCTACTTGGAGGCCTAACGGAAGTCCTGGACGCATCGATCCTCAAGAACTGTTTCTCCAGCGACTTGGAGAACACGTCGGTATGATCTTATCAATATCATCTGAGCCTCTGGAAGCAATCGCCGAGATGGCAGATAAGATTATGGAAGTGTCAACTTTGCGCTGGTTCTGCTGGTCGTTGATCCGTCGTGGGAGCTGGCCGGTCCACCTGAGGAAACTCGCTGTCTGGAAGACAATTTCTCCTAGTTTCTACAATCGAACCAACGACAGGCAAAACAAGTCGACCAACTGACAGGAAGCATCCAAGACTTACGGTTCCACAGGTTCTCGTTCTTCCTCCGGATCTGCTTTATGCGGATCTCACGGGTGTCAACGCAGCACATCCTCCTCCAAGTCTCAAAGACGGGCTGCTACCGCAGCACGTTTGGCGACGAAGCAAATAAATGCATCCAACCATTCGCACTTCTGGGAAGCACCTGACCTTTTTACTCTGAAGAAGGTCGATTGGAGCGGGAGCATCACTTAGCCGTCTGTTTCAGGTAACCGATCTCAAATGAGATCCAGCATCTGGTTGACACTGGTGCCGAGGTCAGGATCATCCATCCTACATTAGAGGATCGCCGCCAGACACGAAAAACTCTACCTGTCCATGTAGTCAATAGATGATCGATCAAAACGTTTAGATATAAATCATTGACCATTGACGTTGGTCTTCGGCGCGTCTTCCGATGGGTGTTCTTGGATACAGACGCTCGTTTTGCAATTATAGGAGCAGATTTCCTGTGAAACATTGCCCTCATCGTGGAGGTCACGCACGGTCTTCTCCTTCACTTAGCGACATACCTCAGCATTCAAGGCGTGCACTCCTAGACTCCATCGTTTGTACCACCTTACGGCCCTTGCAAATTGGTGCCACATGGGGAAATCTTCTGCGAGAATCCCTACCGCTAAAGCAACCGTGCAATTCTGAGGTGCCCGTCGAACACAACATCAACCATTGCATCGACCCCGAGTATTCCCTAGTCTTTGCCAAGCCACGAAGGCTTGCTTCGGGACAGGATGAAGATTGCCAAAAATAAATTGGATCATATGCTGGCGCTCCCATTCACCCGGCAGTCATCAAGTGCATGGTCAAGTGGATCGTCACATGGCACCCCAAAATATCGGGCAACTGGAGACCCTGTGGGGATTGTAGAGTTCTGAACAATATCGGAGTAGCTGACAGGTACCCAATTCCCCACATTCAAGATTTAGCTGAAGCAATGCACTGATTTACAATGTTAACGAAAATGTATCTTGTGAAATCATGTCACCCCATCCCGGTTGAACCATCTGACAACCAACCAAAACTGCGATCATAACATACTCCTTAATGATTGAATACGTGCGCACGCCCTTTCGACACCGAAATGCGACACAAACATTCCAGCGGTTCATGGAGCAAGTGCATAATGATTTTATGTTTGCTTCACTTACGTGAATAACGATATGCGCTGCAGAAAAAAAAACACTCGAAGAACATAAACACCATCTTCGACAGCTGCTCGTACGCCTCCACCAATACGCAATCGTTCTGAACGCAACAAAATTCGAGTTCGGCGTCCCCGAGTCGGAGTTTTTGAGCCATCACGTGGACTAAAACGGAATTCGTCCTCTGCAGGTTAAGGTGAACATCCTTCGAACGTTCCCGCAGCCCCAAGCAACACAGAAACTCTGTGAGTTTTTTGGACTCATAGATTTCTATCGAAGAGTTATCCCAAACTGCGCGACAATCCTCCATCCTCTAAACCAGTTCATCACAAGAGATGCAAAAAAGCCTACACTACTCGAGTGGATTGAAACCGCCGTTGAAGCGCTTGAGTCGGTTAAGGACAATCTGGCTAAAACTACAACCTTGGCCTACCTGAAACCGGACACACCCCTGTCCCTGGTGGCCGACACGTTTGACGAAGCTGTAGGTACAGTCCTTCAACTGCTTACTGACACTTATTTGCAGCCACTCACATTTCTTTTCAAAACGGCTGAAGCCGATAGAAACACGCTAAAGTACATTATGGTGTGAACTTCTAGCCATCTACCTAGGTATTAGACACTTTTGCCACTTTCTGGAAGGTAGTCAGTTTTTCATCATGACTGATCATAAGCCCCTTACCTACGCTCTGACATCGAGCAGCACCTCATACACAACGAGGGAAGTTTGACAGATGGCGTACATCTTGGAATATACAAGTGATATCCGTTTCATACATGGCAAAAGCACAACGCGGCTGATGCGCTATTTAGAATTGGTGTCAAGAACTTCAGCGCTGGCCTGTCAACAATCAACTTCCAGGAACTTGCCTATCCGCAGTGAGATGATTAAGAACATTCACATCTCTGCCCTACCTGTACAGCGGTAGTCCCGAAAGACACAAAAACACCGAATTGGCCAAAAGTTTTTAGAGCGCAGCTCTTAGGCGCCCGTTTCCGGCTTGAGCGGCGTCGGCGTCGGCGTCGCCGTCGGCGATAACCGCAAGTTGCATGCAACCTAAGTTGCATGCAACTTAAGTTGCATGCTACTTGCGGTTACGCCGACGGCGACGCAACTTAGGTTGCATGCAACCTGAGTTGGGATGCAACCGGGCGTTGCAGAAAACGTAAGTTGCATGCAACCCGCGTTGCATGCAACTCAGGTTGCCTGCAACGCCCGGTTGCATGCAACTCAGGTTGCATGCAACGCGGGTTGCATGCAACCTGAGTTGTTTGCAATGCATATTGCAACTTGAGTTTATGCAACCTGAGTTGCATGCTAAACTGAGTTGCTTGCAACGCTGAGTTGCATGCAACCCGAGGTCACGTGACCCTTCTCCCCCGAGGTCACGTGACCCCCTCCCCCGAGGTCACGTGACCTCGGGTTGCATGCAACTCAGGTTGCAAGCAACTCAGGTTGTATGCAACCTGAGTTGCGTGCAAACTGAGTTGCTTGCAACCTGAGTTGCATGCAACCCGAGGTCACGTGACCCCCACGTGACCCCCAGGTCACGTGACCTCCAGGTCACGTGACCCCCGGGTCACGTGACCCCCAGGTCACGTGACCCCCCCCGAGGTCACGTGATCCCCAGGTCACGTGGTCCACCAGGTCACGTGATGATGATGACGATGACGATGCGGATGCCGATGACGTCATCAGTGACGTCACTGATGACGTCATCGGCATCCACATCGATGACGTCATCAGTGACGTCACTGATGACGTCATCGGCATCGCGCATCGTCATCATCATTGATGACGTCATCAGTGACGTCAAGTGACCCCCCTGAGGCCATGTGACCCCTTCCCCCCTTCCCCCGAGGTCACTTGGCCCCCCCCCGTACCCTCCCCTCCTCCTCCTCAAGAGCTGCGCTCTAATTCGGCGTTACAGGGAGTTGTAAACGGCTTTCACTTTTTTCTGGTACACTTCATCTGACCGCCCTTCACCTTACGTGCCAGCAGAGTTTCGACGAGCCGTCTTTGACGCTCTAGACTCACTCTCCCGCCCGGAATACGGTGGTCTCAACATCTCATCTACGCTCGCTCTGTTCGGCCGAGTACGAACCGTGACATCAGAAGTTTCGCGCGAACTTGTCAACAGTGCCAACATGCAAAACGCATCGCCATACGGTGACACCTGTTGGCAAGTTGCAACCACCAGATGCTCGATTCGACAGCGTTCTCCTAGAAACAGTGGGACCGTTGCGACAATCCCAGGACCACCGACACCTACTGACGTGTGTAAATCGGTTTGTCCGCTGGCCAGAGGCAATGCCCATGAAAGATATGAGGGGAAAAATGGTTGCGCACACATTCTTCACCATGTGGAACTGCCGCTTCGTAGAACGGCAACTGTAATAACAGATTGAGGGAGACAATTCGAAAGTCTCCGCTTTCGAGCGTTTTCTCCTCTTGGTGAAAACCTCATTAGAACAAAATGTCAGTGAGGCCCACTAGGATTTCCTCAGAAGGTCTGAGAAGGCTATTAGGATATCTTGAGATGTCTAATGCGCGCACCGGGCTCATCAAGTAGGTCTTGGGGCCCATTAAGATAATTTCTGAGAGGTGCGCGTCCCTTCAGGGTCGTTTTAAATGTATGTGAGGCCTTTCATGGTCGTTCTAAATGAGCTATGAAACCCCCTAGACTTTATCGGGAGGCCCTCGCAAAAATCATCCTAAGACGGGAGTGCGTAAATATGCTGCGTTCATCGGTAATCGGCATCGGTGACGCGAGTGCGTGAACCTGTTATGTCGCTGTGTTTATTGGTCCATCTTGTAGACGCAGAGGAAGCAAACATTTTTTGATGGAGACTCACTGAGTGCAAAGGATGCCCAAAATATTGCCGCCCCACAGATTGAAGTGTATCGAGCTAGATATATCGAACGATCTCGCCTCGAGATCTGGAAGGCTCGAGTTAGCTAGAGTCACTCAATGTACCCAGAGTACTGAAACTCCCAGGCGCGAGGCGCCAAGATGGCGGCTCAATCTTTTTTTCTTTAGTGTGGTCACCGTGAGCTTTTAGAAAGCTTGTTTTTGCGTAAAAACAAAACAAAAACATTTTTAAAGTAAATTTGATTGGAGATTAGTACAGAATGACCGCTTCGTGATATTTTTATGAAATTTTGGCTTAGAGGTTTTTGCGGCACAATTAATATTGTTTTTATAAAACCATGTCTCAGCGGTGACATCAGAAAGCACGTCCAGACATGGGTGCGTCCTAACTTCGGTGATTATCTGCGGCGCATATCCGCTAGGGAGACGGTGGTTGACCCCGGAACCCTTTCCATTGTATACGTTTCGGCGTCAGAATGGCCGATCAAAGCCAAAATATGCACAGTAACTGCTGCCGCTATCGAATGCGATACTCTGGCAGTATACAGTGACTATAGACGTCTTCCGCTTTCTGTCGTTCTCAGTCAAGTGGGTTCCGTATCTGGTGTGCGGGACGAAGAAATATTAAAACATTTTAACCTTGAATATGCGAGAAAATATAGGTGAGGCAAAAGAAGAATGTCTGACATTCATGCATTTTTCGTAAACACCTTCCAGCGGTGTGGAGAAGTCACAACGATGTTTTACCGCATACCAGAAGTAATGACGTCCAAGAGGGCTGCACCCTTGTGGAAGAGGTGTATAGAGTTGGCCATGCCGCGGCGTAACCGCGCGCCGAGCGACGTAGTAAGCCAAGCCGGTTCGAAAGTGTTGCCATATGCGACTGACAGCAGAGTACAGTGGACTGGTTCGTAATGTTTATTTCGACTTACTTTTGCCAGGACCTCCTGCTTGTATACAGCGGTCCAATATTTACAAATTCAAAGTCCAGCAGCGCGTGATCGTGGCTTCAGAAACGAAGCGTTGAAACTTAAATGTATTGAAAATTTGCAGGCATAAGATTATGGCTTTCAAACGTTTTTTCGTGTCGGGTGAGTGGTTTGCTCGAAGAACACATGCAAGGGCCCCGAGCGCCGCTTCTGCTGATTGCTCGCGGCCTGACAACATCCTCAAAGAGTTTGTGGTGCATCCCAGGTCAGTTATACTTTCGCCTGAGTTCCCCTCGTTTGTGAGAGAATGAGTCACACGGCAGGACGATCTGCGCGTCATCAGCTATTTTCTCATCGCAGCGCGGCCAGACGGCTGCCTCACTCGGCGGGCAAGCGGGACAGGTTAGCTGGGGTGAATGCGCTGTTTGTGTGAAGTCTGTGCATTGTTGCGGCGACATTCCTCGGCATGGCTGATTTTCGGAAGCCTGGGCGGCATGGGGCCGTTTTTGAGTTCTGGATGGCGCACACGTATGGCCTTCCTCACCAGGAGTTGTGCGACCAAGAACGCAGCCATGCTGGAAGGTCGTGCAAGCGTCATCGCCCTGGGCTGAAGCCGCCGGGTGATCCGCCTCCTGATTCCCTCCAATATCGCAGTGGGCCGGCAGCCACTGGAAGGCCAGTCTCCATTCTTGGCGCTGCTACGTCTCGCTGCGTTCGTCAGCTGTCTGGCGAGTGGTGGCGCACGGTCCTGTTGGGCGAGCTGGGTCACTGACGCATTCGAGTCATTAAGCATTATCAGGCGCTCGGGCGGACAGTCTGCTTCAGCCAATTACAGCAGCCTGGCGCAGCGCCACCAGCTTGGCCGTCCTGGAGGGTGCAAAGGACAGGCGCACCACTGCTCGCGCTCCGAAGTCTGTCGACTGTGCTGCATGTGGCTGTGGCTGTGCATTCGTCGGGGTCGACGGACCCGTCCGTGTAGCATCACGCCCATCCCCAGAAGCGCCCTTTGTGGCACGCATCCACCAGCTGTCTGTCTGTCGTCGGGGCCATTCTGTGTTTTGGGCCCCCGAGGCCGGCGTCGAGTTCACCTCTCAGGGGTGGTGCACCTGCTTAGTTTTGTTGGCTGAACTGCCATACATCACAGGAATTGACCCTGTGGCAGTGCGAGTACCTCAAAATATATACTTTTGCGACATAGAACTGGCTTGTCCCTATTTGGTCTTGTCACTTTTGTGTACAGCTCCTTACGCCCGGGTGTGACTAAACGCTTTGGAGACATTTTGGTCTGCCACGGCTTTTCGGAAAGCTGCATTTCTGGCTTCAAAGGTATTTCAGCTAAGGAATTGGTAGGCTGAAAGGATAAAGTCTTAAGGTGCTAAAGTCTGAACTCTGAGATGCTAAAGCCCGAAGGTGTAAAAGGTTTAAGCCTTGAAGGTCTAGTAGGCTCCCATAACACATCAGGGCTGAAAGGTCTTTTTTGAATAGGAACCAGATCAAAATAACTGCACACCATTCTGCATCCAACGGCCTCGTGGAAAAGTTCCACAGACAAATGAAGGGTGCAATTTGGGCGCATGATATATGACGCCCGTGGACCGAAATCTTGCCATCGGTGCTGCTGGGAATCCGCACAGCGGCAGCAGACGGGCTCAAGTGCAGTTCCTTTGTACTCGTGTACGGCACTACATATTGGCTACCTGGTCAAATGTTTTTAAACAAACGAAGAACCCTTCCGCATGAATTGTAAAAACGACGCAAGTTGTTAAAATCTCTTCTCCAAAACAAATTCAGTCCCGCAACGTCTTAGTAATCCTGGATCTCCACCATTTTACACAAAGTTTTGTACGAAACGACACCGCAAGACGTCCGCTACAGTGCTGCTACGATTGGCCATACGAAGCGTTACAGCGAAATGACTAAACTCTTCCTTCTCAGTCAATGGCCGGAAGAAATTTTTTCCGCTCGACCGCATCAAACCCGCCCATCTTCCTGCCAACGATCTTACAAGAACCTTGAGAAAATTAATATATCTCAGATTCAAGAGAAACGCTAGTCTCTACCAGTTCCTCGCTGCGGGGGGGGGGGGGGGGACCATGTAGTGGTATAAAGCGCCTGCTATCTTGGGAAAATTGGCGCCGTACATTGCTCATTGAAAGCCAAGAAAAGAGAAGACGGCGAAAGGCTCGTGCGGCAGCCAAGCTCACCGAGACGCGAGCAGAACGGACATTCTAATACCAGCGAGCGCAGTTCCGAACCCGGTCTTTAACACCGTCATATTATATTCGTGTAAATAATGTAAATAAATAAAATTGATGGTTAATGACTACTTCACAATTGAGCGGGTAGAATGTGCCTCCCTAGTGAAGCCTTGGGATCTACCCACGTTCTCTATAGCTCTTTTCAGGGTCACGTGTTAAGGGCTGCCATGACAAAGAGGAGCATATTTATTGATTTGTTTATTTATTTGTTTATTTACCCTGAAGGCCCCGAAGGGCATTACAGAGGGGAGGAGGGGGGAAGGTGACAAAAGTACAGCTGTTGATACGGTGAAATATAATACAGTAATTAATGCAGTCTTGCTCAGACATTTATGAAATATGTTATACAATGTTATACAGTAATACCAATTAGAAAATGGTTAATCAAAAACTAACGAGCCAGGCATTTTAAAATCAATAATACTGGTTATGAAGGCTATGCCAGCGGAAAGGCAATTTAATCAGTGCTAGTACGAAGAACAAAGGATTTACAATAAGTGTTAGTTTTGTAATTGGGGATACCGACCTTGTACTGGTGATCTACGCGGTTTGAAGCATAAGTAGGTGGAGTTAGAAGATCACGGCGCATGAAAGGGTTATTATGGTAAATCTTATGAAATAAAGTCAGGTGGAATATGCGTCTACGGTTCATTAGTGTGGGTAAACCAAGGATATTTTTCATAGAAGTAATGCTAGATGTTCGTTGGTAATTACAGAATATAAAACGTGCTGCACGGTTTTGGACTGATTTCAATGTTGCAATGATAGCGTTATGACCGGGGTCCAAGGTGTAACGTCATATGCAAGCTTAGTACGTGCTAAAGTAGTATATAAGAGGAGTTTTCGTGACACTGGTGACTGTGAGAAATTTCGTTTGAGGTATCCAAGCATGCGATTGGCGTTGTTAGTTACGTAGTTAGTGTGAGTTTCCCAGGAAAGTTCAGAAGTTATGTAAACACCTAAGTAATTGTATGAGGACACAGACTGCAGCGGTGTATCGTTGATGTTGGTATGACGGGATACTCTCATGGATTTATGTTTAGTAAGGTTGAGTTGCATCAACTACTTGTCGCGCCAGTTAGAAATAGAGTTAAGTTCATTATTGAAATGGAGAGGTTGGAGTGTTTTGTTATTTATCTATATAGTACACAATCATCAGCAAACAAACTAATATTAGATGATATACATTCAGACAGATCATTATTATAGATGACGAAAATTAGGGGACCTGAAACAGGACCCCGGAGAACTCCAGATGCTGCGGGAGAAAGTGATGAGTTGGCATGCACAAATTGAGAACGGTTGGTTAAAAACTATTCTATCCAGCGTAGCACGTGCGAATTAATTTCGAGCCTCATAAGTTTTAATAGGAGTAGCCGGTGAGCAACTTTATCAAAGGACTTAGAGAAATCAAGAAAACGCAATCTATCTTGGAGCCACGGTCAAGGACAGAATGAAGCTTAAAAGTGAAGAGCAGAAGATGTGTTTCGCAGTAAAAGGATTTGCGAAAGCCGTTTTGAGTGGGGTGAAAAAAAATTCGATTCTGGAAACATGCGACGTTAGAATATATGATATGTTCGAGTACCTTATGATGAATGTATATTAAAGAAATTGGCCGGAAGTTGTTCGGTGAGGAGTGGTCGCCACTTTTATAAATTAAAGTCACCCTCCCAACTTTCTAGTCATCGGGAAGGCGCCTTCCTCCAATGATTGCTTAAAAATCATTGATAGTATAGCTGATGACTACGACTTTGTGTTCTTTAAGAATTTAGAATTAATATTGCCAGTACCGGATGAAGAAGAGAGCTTGACGCTGTTAATATTTGCAGCTATACCATCAAATGATATTAATATTGGTCTCGTTGACAAAAAGTCAGGGCCAGCAAAGTAGGCGTACACAGAAACATCGGTGGAAGAAAATGATTGTATAAAAATATAGTTTAGCAATGATGCACACTCATCTTGACCTTCTCGTTCCCCATCTACGTTTGTAAGTTTCAGATCACTGGGGTTATCATTAGGTTTGATGAAGTTCCAAAAGTGGCGAATTGTGGGAATCGTGTTAGTAAAAACAAATTGAGTCTTACTTCTACTACTGCACCTTTATATTCCTGCTCGGCGCAATGATAGGCGTTAAAATAACGCTATTGTTTTGAACGTTGGCTATATGAAAGAGGCGTTTCTTTTTATTGGAGAGTCATTTAAGTCTGGTGTTGTAACAAGGGGAATTACTTTTGGATGATAATGTGCGAACAGGAATATATATGTTTTTTAGATAGTTAACTTTGTTTCGAAACAGACACCAATTTTCATTTACTAAACGTTCAAAGAAAGTTTCCACAAAGTAACTCAAAGATTCCCACAATTCACTATTTACAGCCGTAAAAATAGCTCTTCCATAATCACGAATTTGTTTAACTATATTCGCTTAATGACCTGTGGTAATATTTACGGTAACATGCAGCAATAAGTGGTCACTATAACTAGGTAGAAAGGTAATAGGGGAAACAAGCTCGGCGAAGGTTTACCATACAAGATCTATCACTGAGGCACAGAGGAGGATTTAACTCTGCTGGGGTGAGACACTAGCTGTGAGAGCTTGTAGTCCAAACATAATTTGATGAATGTGTCACTGTCAGACGATAAAGGGCTTGCATGTGGTGTTTCTTCCGGCCACACAATATTTGGATAGTTAAAATCACCCAGAAGGATGAAGCTTGGTGTGGGCGGTCGTAAAGTCACTGTACTGATTACGTCATGAAGTTTGTTCAGAAAGCTATCGTCACTTGAGGAAGGGAGGTAACAGGCACCCAAGATATATTTCTTGTGATTCACGGAAAGGCAAACAAAGACTGTCTCGAGGTCACTCGCGACATTCAAATAAAGGGAATTTATATGATCGGCGAATACAATCAGCACACTTCCGCCTTAGCGAGCTTCCCTATTAGTGTGCTAAATTTTGAAAGTGTTTGTTAGTAGTTAGGATTTCGTTATCATGAATTTTGCTAGAAAGCCACGTTTCTGTCAATACTACAACATCAGCCCCGGTACGAGTCAATATCAGAGCATAGATTGTCGCGATTTCGCATAACACCTCGAATATCAGTAAACAGAACATTAATTATTTCGGGCGCAAAAGAAGAAGCACTACCACTCGCACAACGTTAGGGCAATGTAAAACTGGCAGATGCTGCGCGGGCACTTGAATTTGGCGTCAAATTATTTTGGAAGGATGAGGAAGGTTGATTATTGTCGCCCCCAGGGCTTCTTGTATTTGTATTGGTCTTGCCCGGCCTTCTGTCATTTCCAACGTCCTACACCTTGTTGTTTGCATTTTCATACGGCAAACATTTATTGTTGACGTAAAGTTTATTGTAACGCAGTTTGGAAGACGCTGTTTTGCAATTTTCCAAGTTCAAAAGGTTTCTGTCTTGCTAGGCGCGCAGCTGGAGAAAAATCTTCATTAGCCGTTGTGCCGCAGGCTTTAAGCTGAGGTCGTGATTGTAGGATCGTTTGTTTTGTTTTGAAAGAAGAGAACTTGACAATCACTGGTCTGCATTCTCCGACAGCGCATGAACCATGCCTGTGAGCACGTTTAATGCACTCATCACAAACTTGCAGACTAAGTAAAGTATATAACGTATCTGATATTTTTACTTTTGACTGTTCCAAAGATTCAGAGGCGGAATCTTCTATACCGTGAAAGATGATATTGTTCCGTCTTGAGTGGTCTTCGATATCATCCAGGCGCTCGTGCAGCCTTTGGTTTTCCTTAATAGCAGATTCTACTAATCCCTCGGCGGCCATCAGCTCATCCCGGGTTGCATCGAGGATCGCAACTTTGCACTCAACTCTACCGAGCCGATTTTGGATGTCGGTAACCTTTGGTTTGACGGATTCTTGCTTACTCTTTTACTAGTAAATAGACTCAATAAGGCTAGCTTGCCCTTCGTTAATCTTGACAATACTTTCATTAACATCTTACAAAAGTTTGAACATGTCGTTAAACTGCTTGAACTGATCGATAGACATGGGTCCCGGATTGGCCTCGACGTCACCGGAGCGTAACAAGAGACGTTTTAATGTATCAGCGGAATGTAGGACAAGAATAGCATGTGTACACAACCAGTAATATAAAGAGCACAAAGAAGACAAAAAGCGAAGTGACCATGGGCACCGTAACTCGAGAAGCCATAAGTCTGGAGTGTATGGAATACTGATTTCTCACCTGTATAAAGAACAAGAAAGAGTTCGTCAGCGACATTGCCGCAAATGAGTCACCGTGTCCAATAGCGTAGGCCATACCATGCGCTGCTTGTGTAGCAATTGACATGGCTGTCTCAGTCGATGGTCGCGCTAGGTGCAGCTGAATTGACGCAGCATTTTCGATGAGGGTGACGTCCTCCAGGGCCGGTGAAGACGGGCACTTCCATAGAATGACGCTTGATATCGCGGGCATTGTCAGCGCTGATGAGCCCCGGTAAAACAATGATCGTCCCGCGAAAAATGATGTCCCCGGAATTGAAAAATGGTCCCCGTGAGTCAAAATGTCCCCGGAAAAAAAAAAGGCCCCAGGTGGGAAGTAGAAAAAAATGTCCCCAAAGGATTCTGTATGTCTGGGTTTCCCTGATCGTCATGGCTTTCGGGCGGTCCGGTCATATGTCCTTGGGGAAAAAGGCACCCTGTGGCAAGTACGAAAAAACGGCCCCCACAAATAAGGAAATATACGATTCCCTGAGGTACACATCACGACACTCTTAGCGCGAACATGACATCGGCGCATTTTCACATTTTACTTATACAGAGTATTAGTTAGAACGAAATTTTACCGTCTGCATTATATCCCCAAATGAGCACTTTCAGTACCTATGATAACTTTGATGACAACCTTTCGTTTCTACGAGAAAAAGAGAAAAAAACTAGCGATCGCTTGTTCCTGCTAACAGTGTCGCGCTTTTTACCTATTTTGAAATGGTACGCAAGTACCTCTCAAATTTTTCCAAACATAATAATTTGGTTTTGGCTAAAAGTGTTATAAATGTTTATTTCACACTGAAAAAAACACAAAAAACAATAATTAGGTTTTGGCAAACACAATATTTTGGTTTCAAAAATACCCCACAATAGTTTACTTCGGTTGCTTCGTGTGACTTCCAGTCTCCCTTTCTACCTCTAGGTGGGTCAGGTCATCTGTGACCGGATAATGACAGGACCGCCCGAAGGCCATGAGAATCAGGGAAACCCAGCGATAGAGAACCCTTTGGGGACATTTTTTCCTACTTTCCACCTCGGGGCCTTTTTTTCCGGGGACGTATTTTCCGGGGACTTTTTTTCCGGGGACATTTTTTTTCCGGGGACGTTTTTTCCGGGACCTTTCTTCCGGAACCCCTATGTATCAGCTCATGTGATCAACCGCACGTGATTAAAAGCATGACAAGATTACTTTCGCGTTCATGCTGAATGCACCGACATGCACGAGGAACTATTCGTGACGCCACGCTTACACACTGCAGAGAGAAGAATCACCCCCAACATACCCTCCCCCCCCCTCCCGCCCCCACAAACAGATATATATAAAATAAACTGTGCCTTGCGCGTAGCGTATCCAGGGTACAAATTCAACTCGTTTCGCTGCAATATGCTTCAATTATGCCCACTTATGATTACTACGAGTGAAGTCACAACCAGTATTTGCTTCAATGATTCTAATCCTTCAACGTTTCAAGTATTACAGCAATTTTCCTTGCTCAACAAAAAACTAATTTTTTTAAGAAAAGGAATATTATGCGACATTAAAATGGAATTATCGACCTCCTCTAACGCGGCTGTTACTTTTTTACGATCCATTTTGATCTATCATGGTCTCAATTTAACTACTTTTACATTGCAAATGCCAGAGAACTCTGCGCACTGCTAACTTTGGGAGGACATCTTATAATTTGCATTTCTTTCGTAAACGATGATTAGACTGAGTGTCACAGGGCACGTAAAGGACTAAAAGACGCTTTCACTGAGCAGGTCTTAGGTTGAACCCGAGAAAATGTAAATAAAACGTTGACTGGTACCCCGGTATTTTGCCTCTGCAATAAAACAAGGTACAGGTTTAGAGAAAGAAGTTCGACCAATAACGACTCCAATAGGACGCTTTATCTGAGGAGAACGTGGATTAGTTCGGACATTACAGTCAACATTTATCTGCTTTAGACTTAAAGTGAGCCATCTTCTCAGACTTTTCGAGGCAACCAATGTGAGTACCGCACATGACTGATTTGCATCAAAAAATGGTTTAAAACATCAGTAGACATCGCAAAACGTCTAGTAGACCCATTATTATGCTAAAATATAATAAATAAAAATAAAATACGTTTACAATACCCTGTAACGCCGAATTAGAGCGCAGCTCTTGAGGAGGAAGAGGGAAGGGTTCTCAGTGGAGGGTATACCTTTCATCCCTTCTTCTCACCTCCTAATCCTCCCTGCTACTCCTCCTCCTCCCTCCTCTTCCTCCTCCTCGTCCTCATCGTCCCCTCATCCTTCAAGCTCCTCCCCTTCCCCTCAACCTCCTCCCTCCTCCTCCTCCCTCCCCTTCCCCTCCTCCTCCCTTCCTCCTCCCCTCTTCCTTCCTCCGCCTTCCATCCCCCTCCTCCCCTCCCCTCCAGCTCCTCCTCCCCCTCCTGCTCTTCCTCAAGAGGGACCCTCGTGGACCCTCTTGAGGGACCCGCGGGACGTCACACGTGACGTCACGTGTGACGTCACGAGTGTCCTGTGCGGTGCATTATGGGACATTTGCCATAATGCACCGCGCGGGTACACCGACGGCGATGGCGACTCCGCTCAAGCCGGAAACGGGCGCTTACGAGCTGTGCTCTAAAAGGTGCGAAGGTAATGAGTTTTGGTTCTTAATTTTAGGCCTCCGTATTTTAAAACACAAAAGTATCTACTAGCAACACTGAAAAAGTGACGCCAGCCTTAATGAGAGCTACGATGTAGTACCATTGGCACAGCTGTACGATGATACAATAACGAGGATGACCAAACGATTCTGGGAACACGTAGCGGAAACCACGACAACGAGATGGGTAGCCGCGGCAAGCACACGGACGCCTCTTGCTGTCTATAGTACGGAAAAGAAGACCATCAAACGCGTGGAATTCTTCGACAACACACGCGGGAGCGTCCGACTGTGCGAGGCGGGGAATGGTGTATTACTGACACGCCACCTTGATGCAAAGTACAGAGTAGGGCCGGACATTGTGTGTCAGCTATGCGGCCAGCACAAGAAAACAGCCCTCCGCGTCGTACTGGAGTGCTGTGAGTTGAGGCCATTTGTGCCACAGGACGTCAATGATTATACCTTAGCAACGTGGCTCGCGGAATTGAAACCGGCTCAACAAGAACAAATGACGTACCGAGGCAGTGCACAAACTGTGCCGACGATTGATTGACATTGTGGTACTGCCTGTGCCCGCAAGGCAAAATAAATCACAAAACGTAAACTAGAGGACTTGTGGGGAAAAGCTTTAAAGGGGGAGGGTGCCACGACCATATTGCTTACACACTTAGCTAGTTCTTGTGAGCTAGATACAGTCTTTATATTGTGATCGCCCCATGCAAAGTGCTCAACCGCCAAAATCTAAACTCTGGCGCATCACTTTCGTGGGTTCCCTACTGTGTCCGTGCTGGATCTCAGTGTGATGAGGTCAAAATTGTATCTGACGGGAATGACTATAGGGTGGTGTTGCGTCAACGGCAGGTACGGGTTCAGTATTTGTACTGTATAATTTGTTCCCAACCAACTGATTACAAGAGGTTTGAAGGTGTGAAGAAGCTCACTGCAGCACTTGCTTAGGAGAAAGAAACAAAGAATCGATATATTTTGTTTTTCTACTGCCAACTTGACCTGCGTGCCTGTCACCCAGTTACATCCCTCCACGATAAAAATCCAGTGTAAATTTGAATGTGGGTTTTATCATCGCTTCTGTCTTTATTCTTTTGAATAAGTAGTTTGAACATAGTGGTACAATGTGGCATGCCAGGAAGAGTAAAATCCTGTAATTAATCAAATACAATTAGTTGGGCAGCTAGAAATATTGGAGGAGTAGCCCTTGAATCTGTTGGTGATTGGGTATCCCAGACTGCCAAACATGGAGTTCACTCGGCTCATCTATTAGTTGATATGACCATTTGTTGATATTTAAACCCATTCCCTTTTATGTGGAAGGGGAGCACGCTGGAGATGAAATACAAAAGACACGAAAGAGGATACACTTCCGGGGGTCTGAGGACAACACACACAGCTCTTTCAAATAGCAACGGACATTTATTGATGCCCATTTCACTGGGGCGGCTGATCCTGGTCACTAAAGAAAGGAAGATGAACGAGCAGCTAACTTGAAAGGAATTCAACAGGAAGAGATTGAAAATAAAAATTAAAATAGCGGAATTAACAATAAAAATTAAAACCAAAAAATGTAAGACGAATTTAAATTAAATAAATATAAAAGGAAAGAGAACGATGATTATTAAGACGGTTCAGACGCGAGGAACTAGAGTTCAGCGGAGGACAGGAAAGCGTTGCCGCAGGTACATTGTTCTTGGCGTGCTGTTGTGTTTAAAGTCTTCATAATTTCTCGTCCGTACTTTTTCCTGTGTGTGCTCAGAAGTTCTGTTTTATTGTAGTGAGGAACACAGTCATGATAGGTTCCGGCGTTCACAGCAATGGGATGGTACGACTAAAATGAGGCATGTGGAACTTCTCCTGTACCTGTGAGTGTATCCTCTTTCGTGTCTTCTGTATCTCTTGTTGTTTTTTTGACGTATTTTAAATTCAATTATTCTCTAATATTCATTGCTAGACGTCATGGCATTCACACCGCCCTAGTGCTGAGGCTGTTTTCACCCAAAATAGAAATGACTAGGTCTGCCATTACAAGACATATTGTGGAAGAGCAAGCAGCATCAACCGATTAACGACACAAGTACCTCACAAAAACTGTTGTCAGCCCTGGTTCGCTATAAGTTTCTAGTAACATTCAGTGCTATTTATTACGTACAAATTATTTTATTTTAATTTATTTTGCATACAAATTATTATCGAAAGTAATTAACGAATGCTTACATTAAAAGTCGAAATCGAACCATTTCACTAGAAATCAAACACTTATAAGTCATGAGCGATTTATTATTAAGAAAATACATAGTATATAATTTATTTAGTGTTCAGTCGCAATGAAGTATAGACATTCCAGGGTCAGTTAACCTTGTCACACCAAATAAAACTTTCTGTGTGATTTTAGGTTAGCTCTAAGCTATGCTAAGAACTTTTGGAGCCTCCATAAACAAACTAGAAAAATTAAAGTTGACCTCGCGTTTTTTTAGTTCATTGCTTGGAATTCCTTGAACATAGACATGTAAGCCATGCTTATAAAAATTAATCCCAAAACAGCCGACAGCTATTTCGTTAAGTTAGATAACTCGGAACCTGCGGCCACAAAGACGTTTCTTTATTATTATTTTTTTCAACGCCAAGCTTTTATTATATGTAAACCATTCTTCCGGTCTGAGTTGTTTTAGATTGATAAAATAGAAACCTTATCTTCTAAACGTTTGATAAAGAACAAGCCGATTAACACACAACGCAATCTCGTAAGAAAAACAAAAACAAAAAACAATGACTCTAACCGTTAAGGTATCAATTTATAATCTAAAAATCCTGGTGTGGCTATACTGTTGCAAATTACTATGACTGATAATATGTCTAAACCCCCTTCCAAAAAAAACCATTTTGGGCTGTGACAATGTGCATGGTGCCACGTCATTCACTTGTCACAGCAGCCACTGTTGTTTTGTTAAGACTAAACATATTTTCAGCCTCTTGGTCCACCGAGCCAAGGTTTATAAGTTGCTTCGATTGGCTCTCTCAAGTGCTTTGTGGGAATGTAGACACAACAGGTTTCCTAGAGTGTAGTTGTTTAACATTATGTACATATATTACGAGAAGGAGCCTTGAAACCGGTGCCCGATTTTTGATAGCGGTGGCACTACAGGAACTTCAGGCCCATATCTTGTGCTGGCTGTGAGTGTTTGACAGAAACCACATATTCTGACAAAAACTTTGCGAATAGCTAACATTTTATTTTGAACGCTTTTAAGTGAATCTCATTTCACACAGTGTCAGTGCGTCGTGCGTGCAAAGATACGCCCTTCCTTAACTGCTTGAGCGGTGATTTAAAAAAAAAATGTTACGATGTTTACAGAAGCCCACAAAAATCATTTCTGGAAAAGTAGGAATATTTTTTAAAATAGTGAAAATAACTGCTTTATACACTTCAAAATGGCTCAGCCATCAAAAAATATTGAATGGTAGCCGATGGTAGTAATAATGCTCACCTAATATGGAGCGTGCGTTCCCTAGAAGCAGCCCCTATCCTGGAACGGAGTTTTACATGGGCGTTTGTGAGTGCTATCCTTTAGCGTAAAACATTCGTATACATAAACTCACCGACTGAGTTCAATAAAACTTCTCACACAGGAGTTTTGAGATGATGGACTTTTCATACATAAATTTCACGAGTGTATAGCTAGGAGTCAGGGGAAAAGATAATAGAAAATCCCCTCTCTTCTAGTCACAGGGATTGAAACGGTAAAATCCGTCTGGCTGACGGTGCCACTCACATAGGGCACAACATAATGCAGTGACGTGATAGTGGTAAACAGACATAGGCGTTATATGTATAGCAGAGACGGACTTACTTTATGTATGTTCTGAACATGTATGTCGTATTGTAGAGAAAACAGACAGGCATGTACTGTAGCTAGTCACTGTGCGTGACGTCCATCTTTATTCTATCTTCTTCTTCTTCTTCCCTTTTCCCCGTCAGCTCCCGTTCCCACTTCTTCTTCGGCCAACATGACATACTCCCCCACTAGTAAAAAGACTGTTATGGAGAGTAACGATCAGGAGGCCGTGCGTTCCTCTTGGGTCTGGACCTGACGGAGGATTCGGTAGTTGGCACCTCTACTGCAGTGCCGGGATCTGTTGGAGCAACCGTTCTTGTTAACTTTGAGGCGTTCCAACAGTGTCCGTCTTCTGTTCGAAACGTTGCGGGTCCGAGTGCTTTTTCTATTCTGACTGGGGCACTAAACGATGGAGTGCCCTTTGTTGTATGTCCTGGCAGTCGGACGCGCACGTAGTCCCCTCCCCTGAAATTCGGAGTCTTGACCGCCCTGCGTTTGTCAGCATATTTTTTGAAGTTGCTTTGGTATCTTTCCACCCTCCTACGAAGGTCCTTTATCGCCTCCCTAGCATTTTGTGTAATGTCTGGATGGGGTAGTCCCATGATGTCGAGTCTCGTGCGCATTGGTCGTCCGTGTAACAGCACTGACGGGGACAGATTAGTTGCTGCTTGAGGTGTACAGCGGTAAATCCCCAGGAAGTCCACCAGGTCAAACTGTATGTCGCCCTTCTCCAACAAAATGCTTTGGATGTAATCCTTGAGCACTCTGTTAAAACGTTCCACCTGTCCATTTGCCTGTGGATAATAGATGGACGATGTTGCGTGAGTGATGCCCCTTTCTTGAAGAAATGTCTTAAATTCTAAAGACATGAATTGTGAACCGTGGTCCGATACCAGAACTTCCGGGTAACCTTCCCTGCTGAAGATTCCTTGCAGGAAGCTTATTACTGCATCAGTTGTTGGGTGTGAGCAGAACCCAACCTCTGGCCACTTGCTGTAGTAATCTATTGCGGTGATGGCGTATCTGCAGTTTCCAGAAAAACTCGTGAACGGTCCGACGAAATCGATTCCGATCTGCTTCCACGCACCCTCGGGGTAGCGAACTGGTTGCATGGGAGCCGGTGCGGTTTTTGCTGTTTTGTCATGTTGCTGACAGACACTGCAGTTGGTGATGTAATCATTGACCTCTACATCCATTCGAGGCCACCAGTAGTGCTCTCGCAGTCTCTGTTTCGTTCTGACAATCCCAGGATGGGATTCATGTGCTATGTCCATGATCCGACGTCGCAGTGTTGTCGGTGGTACGATCTTCTGGTTACGAAGAAGTAGCCCATGTACGACACAAAGTTCTTCTTGAATCTTGTGGTAAGGGATCAAGGTAGCTTCCGCGTGCAAAACGTGGGTCTTTGCTGAATTTATGCTCTCCACTACCTTGGTCAGTGTTGGATCTTCCCTAGTCTCTCTCTGGAGCTCATCCAGGGTGATGCTTCTGAGGTGTGCTCGAACTGCACATATATTTTCAGCGTCTTCGTGATCACTTGACTCCTCATGTATGGTTGTGACTGGAAGCCTTGAAAGGGCGTCTGCAACCACATTCTGGTCGCCCCGCCGGTATTGCACTTCGTAGTTGAACTGAAGTAACCTTGCAGACCAGCGGGCGATGCGCATGGGTTGTCTTCCTGATCCTTGCGTAGAAAGTAATGTAACAAGGGCCTGATGGTCCGTACGCAATATAAAATGCCCTCCTAATAGGAATGTGCTCCATCTCTCGCAAGCCCACAGGCAAGCCAAGGCTTCTCGCTCACCGACTGAGTATCTTCGTTCCGTCTCAGATAACGTCCGTGAGGCAAACGCAACCGTCCTGATGCCCTCTGGATGCAGTTGCTGTAAAACCGCTCCTAGTCCGTAACTGGAGGCATCAGTTGTCACGATTGTTTGTAGGGTAGGGTCGAAGATGGCTAGTGTGGCACAGTTCTTGATTAGGCTCTTGACCTTCTCAAATGCCTGTGCTTGTTCAGCAGCCCATGTAAACTCGACTCCTTTCCGTAGTAGAGCACGAAGAGGATCAACAATCGTTGCGTAGTGTGGTACAAACTTCAAGTAGTACGACGCAAGTCCAAGAAAGGATTGTAAGGACTTAACGTCTGTAGGGGACGGTGCCTTACTGATGGCATCCAGCGTTCCTTCAGCTGGTTTGATGCCCTCTCTGGATAGATGATGTCCCAGGTATTGTAATTCTGTGACCGAAAAGGTGCACTTCTCACTGTTGAGTTTCATGCCGCTCTTTTGTAAGCGTGTCAGGACTTGCTGCAGATTCTCGTCGTGTTCTTTTTGAGATATCCCTGCAACGAGAATATCATCTAGGTAGTGGACGGTGCCACGGCATCCCTTCAGCACAGTCGACAGCATCTTCTGAAAAGCTGCTGCTGCCGAAGCTAGGCCGAAGCAAACTCTCTTGAATTGAAAGAGTCCATCGTGCGTTATAAACGCAGTTAGATCTCTGCTCTCCTCGGCCAACTCCATTTGATGATAGGCCGATGAGAGGTCAAGCTTGGAGAACACTGTCATCCCAGTCAGTTGATGAAAGATTTCCTCTGGATGTGGAAGTGGATGACTGTCAATGACTACTGCCTGATTTGGTTTCCGTAAGTCCACGCAGAGTCGAATTTCCCCGTTTTCTTCCAAGCCACGACGATTGGAGAAACCCATTCTGATGCGTCGATCTTCTCGATCACACCTGTATGCTCTAACTTCCGTAATTCATGAGATACCTTGTCTCGTGCTGTCAGTGGAAGACGACGAAGTTTTTGTTGCACCGGAGTAACGGTGCTTCGTGTCTTCACTCTGTGGACAAAGTCCTTCACGAGTCCCAGATCGTCTGAAAAGAGTTGTGGAAACTTCTCTTTAAATCGCTGAGGATTTTCTTGGTTTCCCGTGGATAGTTGGTGACACGAATGTTTTTCGATGTCTACTGTCATCTGCAAGCCTCGAAGGATGTCTAATCCAGCCAATGGTTTGCCTGACGTGACATGAAATGTGCAGGTAGTTCGTCTCGCACCAAACGATACTTCAGCCTCGAACATCCCCTCTACCTTGATCAACCCATTGGAGTAATTCCTAAGTTCCAGGTTAGAATGCTCTAGCTTGATATGTCGAAAATGTGTATTGTATATTGCCGAAGATATGATGGAAACTGGCGATCCTGTGTCCACTTGCAATTTGACCGGTACTCCAGCGATGACCACCTCGCAGTACAAGGTGTCCGGAAGTCCCTTGATGTTCATTAGCCCTTTGGCCTTGATGGAAGACGTGGTCTTCGCTGTAGTTGATTTCCTGCATACTGACGCGAAATGACCGCGTGTTCCACATTTCTTACATATCTTCGTTCTCGCTGGACATGAAGTATTGTCAGCAAGGTGAGCCGAAGATCCGCATCTGTAGCACTTCTGACCTTGCTTTGGAGAATTTGCAGTAGTTCTTGTAAGAGCTGCAACCTCAGAAGTGCTTGCGACTTTCTTGTCTTCGTTGAGTAGCTTAGACTCGCGCAGAGCTTGTTCCACTTGTCTAGCAATGACGAGTGCTGTGTCCAGTGTTAACTCTGGCTCGAGCAAAAGCCTCTCTCGCACTTCCTTGCTGCTGGTTTTCTCTACTAGCTGGTCACATATTAAATCTTCCGCGAGCCCTCCAAACTTGCACGTCTTGGCCAGGCTCCGTAATGTCGCCACATACTCTTCGACCGTTTCTCCCGGTAGTTGTGCCCTTTGACGGAAACGATACCGTTCGACGGTCTTGTTGAGGGCTGGCGTGAAGAATTTGCTCAGCGTACCTACTGTGTCGTCGAATACCTGAGTAGTGGAAGCACTGTCCGCAGAAGTCGATGGTTGTGGGTCTTGTGTGGTAGCAGGTAGAGAACGGTATACTGGCTGACCCTCCACTCCAAGGCAGTTGAGTAGTATTGCCTTTTTCCTGTCGTCTGGATAAGTAGTCGCTCCGCTCGCCACCATGAAGGTCTCGAACAGTGGGTACCATTCTACCCATGGAATTGTCGGTTTACCTGGAGCCGGTAGAAAAGGCGGTGGCGTTTCCAGCTTCATTGTCGACCGTATTGTAGCGAGAACAGACAGGCATGTACTGTAGCTAGTCACTGTGCGTGACGTCCATCTTTATTCTCTCTTTTTCTTCTTCCTTCCCTTTCCCCGTCAGCTCCCGTTCCCACTTCTTCGGCCAACATGACAATGTAACATGTGTTTTACTCTAAAATTATAATTCGTTATGGCTGCTGAAAGCGAGGGAAAGGGGGCGGGGTGGTCCGTATCTTCGTCAAGCTTCATTTATGCCGCTTTTTCTCCGGCCTCTCATTCATCACATGTGTCTGTGATTAAATATTATTCAAAAGTTAAAAAGATGAACACTCAAAACCATGATCCTGCATATACGAGAGTGTATGGTACTATATGTGAGTAGCAGCGTAAACCAGAGTGTTTTTATACTCTGTTTCACCTTATGATGTACCGCAGGAAAGGCTACAAGCACGAGCTCCTTGCTATAGGGCACATCTCGGCGGCGCAAGCTCTCGTGCTTTAAGAGTAGCTCACAACGCTATGAGCTCGCGCTTCTAGCCTTGTCTGCGGTGCAACATAAGGTGAAACCAAGGATGTTTAAATAGGGCAGGACCCGGCATGACGTCATACCCAGCGACGCCGGAAGAGCAATTCAATCCCAGACTGCCTCGCGCACCGACGCTCTCTCATCCAAACTAAATTCAACCATGCTCCCATCGTCTGCTCTCCGCTCGGTCGTTAGGCTTAGGCCACGTCTGCTCCGTGCCTGCGGTCTGCTTCGTCTGCTCGCTGTCGCGGCTGGCTTTCGATTCGATCGGCGCACCAAAAGATGTTTCGATGCGAACCCGAATACTCATCACGGCGGAGTGAAACCAACATCTTCTCGAAGCAGAATTTGTACAGCTTTCTCAACCCGGGATGCCCTTCTCAGCACGACACACACCACAGCGCCTTCTCAGCCTTGGTGCCTACGATGACTGACTCGCGATCGCTATCCAAAGCCGCGCTACGACGACTCGGTCGAGACGACGCTCCAGGCGCGGTCGTGCGGTGTCGAGAGCGTCCGCTACACGCCGACTTCCTAGTCCTACTGGTCAGGCAAGTGTTGGGCTTGAAATCTCGCCTGTTCGACACCGATTCCGTCGGTGCGTCGTCTAGAGCGTCTCAACTCTAGCCACTTACTTTCTGCTGGGCAACCAGGCGTTCGTTTATAATAATCTCATCCAATTCCGGCCATACCGGTTTAAAAGTCTCCCGTTAAGCGCTGTTTCAAATAACAGTGGGTGCCGCCATTACTTTCGGTGCACACAATCCCGTCGCCACGGAAATGCCATGGCAACGAGGGTTGTTTGCACCGAAATTAATGGCGGCGCCCACTCACTAGGCTTCCCATTGGTCAAGAAATGTTCGTCGCGGCTCGTGGCCACGCCTACTTCCGTTACACTTCGCTCCATGCATTGGGGATAGGGACGCTACCTCCTGCCCAATAGAACCTCCTTGAGGTGAAACGGAGTATAATATTCTCCTTCCTGTGCATAGAAAAGAAAAAGAGGATCGTGTGGCCTTACTTCGTTTTCCCCAAGTTCACACCCATCAAATTTGAACATGACAAATGCCTAACCTAAAGACATGTCTGGGAAAAGTGTAATGCCATTCGTTCAGTGGACTATGCACGTTGCATAACCGTGTATAAGTATATCCAATAATGCTGGCGCTGTAAGGAGCGACCAGCCCCAAATAAACAAAATAGGCAGCTCAGGAATGGCTCCTGAATCGCAACGGCGGGCATGATAGACCGATCTGACCAGATTTTAACAGATTTTATTTATTAAAAGGCTTATACGGTCCCGTGCCTGTAAGGAGGCTATCTTGTCAAGTACCATATTTGGTTTTAAATATCTGAAGTGACATCCTAACTTTTGTTTTTTTACAAGTTAAAGTGAACTTTGTGAATTGATCCCGCAATTAACATTATCAGCGTTTTGCATTGCAGGCGTCCTGGAATATTTTTCTTCAACAGTTTATTGGGTCAGTCCCAAAATATTCCTTTTGGAAAAGCTCTCAGCAATGTTGTTACATCACAAAGCGAAAGTATGGCAATGTGTTAAAGAATGGAGTAGGGGGTAGCTGAAGAAAGTGTTTGCCAAATGCAAGACGCGTTGACTTGATACAGCCGACGAGCGGGTTGACAATTCCTTTCGGCACGAACCTCTCTCAAAAAACACAATGGTCTGGCATTTTCGGGCTGAGTCGATTGCGATCTGTCGATATGCCCGAAAGATGACGGCCCCAGATTGTTGTGGGCTACCGTTGCGGGGGCCATGCATGATATGCAGACTTCGTCCTGTACTCCTTTGGAGCGTGTGTCCATAAAGTTGAACTTGGCGATTCGCCCGAGGGCCAATCTCACGTGTGGGCGTAGTTTCCGGATAAAATATCTGTAGGCTGTCGGTCGATTACGTATCGCGTGGGTCACGTGCCAAAATATTCTTCGTTTATTTGTTCAGTAAATGTTTTGCTTGAACGTTTCAAATGCCAAAATAATCGCAAGCCCGTTTGGCATATTCCGCATTCTAACTAACTTCTAGATATCAAACCCATGCCATTGACTATGTATCGGGCCCTCAATAAACTTTCGATAGTAATATAATATTTATATTAAAAAAAAAGCTTCTGTCCCGTTGTGTGTGGGACCCTCTCAACCCTGGAGTCTATTGGACCATCTCTGCCCTTCAACCCCTCAGCCCCTCCGAACCGTCAGCCCTTGAAACCTCAGAGCCCTTCAGATCCTTCAGCCCGTCGGATTCCCCAGCCCTTCAAACCAAGTTAGCCCATCACGCCCTTCAGGCCTTCGATCCTTCAAGCTTTTAGCCTTTTATATTTTTAGCTGTTAATCCCACAAAACTCTCTCAAGAATGCCGATAATGAATAGCAGCATGACTGACGCAAATTACCGAGAACCATCGAAAAAAAACAGTTCTCCAAAATTTCACTGCCACTTTATTTCATACGTAAAGCTTTACATGTACACAGGTACTCTAAAAGACGATAGCAAACAAGTTGCGCTTCGGACGTGTTGGAAGCAACTAGACATAAAAAATGATACCAAAACGTTTCCGCCGAGTTTATATTCGCCGAAAATATATATTGTTGTGCTCGCCATGGCGCTGGGTAAATTTTTAAGGTGAACGGTAGGCAAGTTATCGAATAGAACAGTTCCTCAACACATACCCACACAATGTTAGGGCACCAACACTCACTACCTTTGAGTGTATCTAAAGCACGGTTCCAGCGACATATTACGGTGGTATTGCGGCGTCCTCCCCAGCGTTTTTTAATTCGGTGAACGAGCTTCCGAGGCCTGGTGAACCACGAGGCTTGCGAAGCCCAGCATTAAAATATCTGCTTACGTAATAGCCCACTGGGCTCCAGGAGTTGATCGGGGGTTCGATCCCACGCGTGAAACGGGAGGCCGACGTTAAGCGACGATTCGGTGTCGCTGCCGCATATAAAATAGCCAAGCGGCTTCATCGACGCATAGGTCTTGAACCCTCACGTACTCACCCTTACGGACTCTACAGGGTGATCTAAAAGGGTTACGCGCTCTCCCAGAAAAAAACCTGATAGAACGTACAGATCCCTATAAGATAATTACAATGCTCTCCGACGTCTTAAAAGTGCTGGAGGGGCCGGCAATACTTTCTATGTAATCCTGGAGGGCCTTACAGACACTTTTTAAATAGGGTTCAAAGAATTGGTCCACTGCGACCTGCAATTTTTTTGTTTTTGCAACATTATCTCATTATGCTCGCCGTTCAGAAGAGCAGGTCGTCCTCATCATGCGTCCAGTCTTCATCACCACCGGGCCGCCGGGGCTTTCCCAGCCCAAACGCGCGGTGAAGCCTACGGACACCGTTCTGGAGAGCCTGCCAAGATGCTTCTTCCAGCTGGACGGCGTCCAGCCCGGCGAGGAGCCCACTGAAGGCACTGGACCCTCATCGCCTGCAACATTGGACCGCACCCTCACCCGCGGAATCCATTTCAGCATCGTCGGCGCCTCTGCTCCCCTTGTACATACCATCTCATAATCATCATCACTAGACGTGGCACCGCGGGCCTCCATGGTACGGGCTATCGCCTTTCCGCAATGCCACGGCTCTCCTGAGCCAATTAAAGATTACTATTACTATCTCAATATTCAAGAAACAAACCCTTTAACGTAAACCTGGACAACACTTTTCTACTCTAGCAAGCTATAATTAGCCTCATATACTGGGCGTGATAAGTTTAGCTTTATATATAAATAACTTAAAAAGATTATGTATTTGCTTCTGTGACAGCTTGTTTTTTTAGCGATATCACCTATACTAGGCATGAACCATATCGTGCTACACTGCCATGGCCAGTGTAACGTTCGCAGCACTGTAGCCTCGCGCTGCTGTGAAAGTACTGTGCTTGGCTTTATCGTGCGCCTCATTCGCACGTTCTAGCGCAACTAGCTTGGACAGAGTTGGACTACTGTGAAAGACACGTAGTCTTGGTGAGTTAGCACAACATTATACGCAGAGAATAGATGTGAAAAGAAATGATTTCAACGTTTGTTACCCGAGGGTGCGTACACTCTGATAAGGCGGACTCTTTTATCGCCGAAAGCGGTGTCCAGACAGATGACACGCCCTTCGGCGTCGCGTGCTTCGACGGAGTTGATAAACTGCGGACACTAGGCTAGCCTTGACAGTGTAGCACAAAGGAGATGACACCGAATATACAATTTAGAGACCCGCAAACATCCTCCACTTCCAGTATGAAACATTATCGCGGTCGGAAGGCGTCATATTAGCCGTAGGACGTGAGCCGGATGTCCAACGTCCTTCAACGCGTTCATTGGACACTATGCTCCACTGAACAATGACGCAGCTCTAACGACCAATCCGTATCCTCGCCCAATATCACAGGAACGACATGAAAAATAATAGTGCGCAGGTTTTGAATTCCAGTTCCAGCAAATATTGAAGGCGCTGCTGAAATCATAGATGGAGGACAAGAGGGGGTTTGGTTCGCCGTGGGTATAACAATTAATTGAAATCGACGCGTTTTGCGACATATCCTACTGTGCGATCAACTTAAATATTTCATTCGTACGTTGTTTTTAAGAGTTTTAACAGCTAGTGAGACATTTAAAAACACGTTATAGCTGCAGGCCACTCAACGCTAGGATGGACAAAAGCGCCACCGGCACGGTCGAAAGAGAGAAGACCAGTCATCCTGCATAAAGTATGATGCGACAGCCTGTCAATTTTTTTAAGACCCTCTGTCAGCCTTAAAATGTTTGGACACTCACCGCTGAGTAGTGGCGAAACTTAAACATGAAAAAATGAGCGCCACGACCGCTTGGACACGCTGCTGTTGTTAAGTAGTGCGTCTTGTAGACTAAACGAGGCGCCGCGGCGTTAAGAGCGATTTATTTTATGTCAAGGTTCATTTTACGTGGGATGCATTGATCGTCGACAAGCGGTACCATACAGAAGACGACAAGCGATCGGAGACATCTCATAAGCGACCGGACCTTGATGAATGCCTTCCTTGGGTAAGCGCGAAAACGTTCGAAACAACGAACAAGTCTGGCTGGCTAACATAATTTCAGTTTCGTGGACATTATTCTATTCTTTACTTTATTTTGTTTACGTCCTTATTACAATACGGTGGACCGAAATTGGGTTACTGCATTGAAACTTTGCAAAGACAAATATCTCTAAAGAAGCTCCGAATCATTCGCATATACTTTGCTCGGTACCAGAAACATTATGTACATTACGCACGGTCAAGCATTGCGCTCATATGTAATCATTTCAGAATGGTCCAAAAATAACGATAAATCAATCCCTGAATTAATATATACTTTATTTTACGTCAAAAAGCATAACTTTAAGTCGCTATACTCCGCGACAACTTCTCTTGGCAATGCAGTGGAGGGTACCGGCACTCGTCCCCTCTCCCATTTTGAGCCCGGAATAAAGCTGTGCGCGGGCTCTCCTCCTCTCCACTGAATTGCCAAGAAAGGATTTCGCCGAGTATAGGCGGTTATATTTGCTATGCTCGGAATCGAGCAAAACTCAGGACACATCAGCAATAGCACTTCGACCAATACGTTACTACACTCATCAAAAACAATAAAAATAAACCCTAATAAAACAACGCAGTCAATCGCGAATAGCATTCATCGCGATGAAGTCTCATTAATGCGCATTGTCTACATAGATTGTTTTATAAATGAAAGAAAGCAACGTTTAATTTATTATTATTGTCAAATTTCATCTTCAGACTTTACACGGGAGCATTTGTTGGCCATCCGTCGGACGCGATAAATTCCGTTTAAGGCAAGTACGATCTCGGCAAGCAGGGAGCACCGACGATGGTCTCATCGACATTTACGCTTTTACGGCCACTGTCACGACCGAAGACAGCTCCATGAGAATCATCAAACGGCCGAGCACACACAGAGTGTAAAGACAACGTTCTTAGTGTCAAGTATTATTGAAGCAGCGCAGCGAAGCTTCTTACAGGTGGAAACCCATGTCACTGGGCCGGCCGAATGATCACAGTGGAGCGGCCGATCCGGTGATGAGCGGACTTAGGCCGCGCTTTCTTCGATATCTTGTTGCCGTGTGGAATTTGTTAGCACATAACTTTACCTTCGTATCGTACAACACCCACGTAATATTACTTCTAGCAATGTGTGTGAGCCTCCGCGCGTACGTCGCGAGCCTATACAAAAAAAAATCCTCCTCTTTTCGGTTTTGAGCGTGGCCGCCAGGGCGGCGACACCCTAGCTAGAACTTGCGAATATTCTAGGTTGTTTTGGTTCTAATCGATGCATTTGTGCATACCGTATTTACTCGAGTAATAGCCGCACTATTTATGAACAAGGCCCAAGCGTCTGCTTTCCCGCAGAGCACATATACAGCCAATCATCGCGTTTCGCAAAAATAACATAGATAATAACTAGATCGAGTAGACGATTCTTCATACAAATGCAATCTTCACAGATGGTATCTTGTGGCCAATACGATATCTCTGTCCTGTAAACCGCTGCAATCATGCTACCGATCGCGGTGATTGGCAAGCCGCATGCTCCGCGGAAAAGCGAGCCCTCAGGTTTTCTTCATAAATAGTGCGGCTATTACTCGAGTAAATACGGTACCTCGTAAAACTCAATATCAGAAATAGTCTTTTTTTCTTCCAAACGCATGCTTCCTTTATTTATGATGCAGCTGATCATCCCATACAGCACCTTGCTTCTTGAATCGCTCACCTTGCAGTCAAACTACCCCCTTTGAAATTATAAGAAAACAACTCTGCAAACAAAGGATTCAAGAACAAGTAGGAGAAAACACGCAGGCAGAGCACAGAAATATTAGCACCTGCAGAAAGTGCAGCTGCATCCCTTAGAAAGCAACACTGCCGCTTACCCCGGTCGGAAGTTTGTGTTCTTTAGTCTTTAGACAACGTGGAACGAAGGATTTCTCATACGAACTCAGTCATTCGCACCAGCATTTATTACGCCTGATCGTGCACAAATTCTCCCCACTACTCCCCTTTTTGCTTCTTTTTTTGTGTGTGAACTTTTGTTTTTGGAATTATTTCCGACTATACTTGGAGGACCCTCATTCCATTTTTTGTTTCATTTGCTCTCTTTTCGCCCGTGTCATTTCCTATACTCCGTCTAACCGAGACTTGACAAACGGCGAAAGATGCGGTTCCGGTGAGCCAATGGGAGCGCGAAAGGGCGACACGTGACTATACTGTATCTCCCCAGTTGAGCTTACTTCAGTCAAACCCAGAGGCGGGTGAGAGACGAAAGTAGTTTTTCTGCGTATTTTTGAGAAAGGGGCATGATCTCGTAGGGAAAGCAAAGCGCTGTCTGGGACATGGAAACAACGGTCCGGGCAAAAAGGAATTTCCCTCGTCCCCCCTTCTCCAACTGTTCGGGTAACGCTTTCGCTACGGCACCCTTGGTAAGGCCGGTCACGTGGCTTGCCTCCGTCACTCAGATTAGCTGGAAAGGGCCGGAGGGTTCGCTCTTTGCCAAGCTACGCTGAAACGATGTATAGGCCCTTGGGGAATCATGTTGACACCTTCTTTTCTCTCGAGACTGGTACCAGAGTTTTCCCTCCGGGTGCGACCGACAGCGGGAATCGGGTGTGTTGTTTTCTTGTTTGGATGCATGTTTACTGGATTTCTGAACTGACGGAAAATATCAGGTTCCATGAAGTAACCAGAGAGCTTTCTAGCCTAATCCGTACTTTATTAGGACGAACATGGGAGGACCACGAGACTGGACGGGAAAATAAGGATATCTCGAAGTCACCTGTTTTGTCCCGACAAGTAACGCGTGACTGGACCTGCAAAAAATGTCAGAGGTCAACACCCGTAATTGCGTTCCTTACCGCGATACGACTTTCGAGGCTTTAATGGCGAGATCCAGAGGTATATCTTGCGCGTTAGTTCATATTATCCAAAAGTCAAAAATAAATCTGCACGTCAATTTTAAATTCTGTAGGCGATTCTGTGGCCTATAAGTTTCAAATTTTAAACAGAAAGTGTATAGTATTAATCTGACGGTTACAGTCGGAACTCCCAGAATATGCAGCATGTTCTGAGCGGCGCTGACTGCTTATTTATTAGCTTTTTTGAACTGAGCAGTAACGTCAAATCACTCTTCCCACTAAACGTAGGCAGTTTCATTTTTGTGCTACGTTTTGTGTTATACTTTTGCGTTACAGTCGGGTTAGGCCTTTAGTCATTTTTGTGTCACCCTAACACTGTACATATTCTCTTCAAAATGAGATAATGCTATTCGGTTAACATAAAAGTATCGCTCGAAATATTTACCGCTACATCTTTAAAGACGTTTGTCTAGTTCAATTTTGTGGATTTCGAAATAACAGCTTTTAAACTCTCTCATTATTTTTCTTGAAACGTTTCCGGCCTTCACTTTCGTGTTCTGCGCAGAACGCTAGCAATACCTTGAAAATGTTTTTGACCAAAATTGGATGGCATTATATCTAAGAATCATTATTCTCCTTACTGAGCTTCGTAACGGCGTCGAATTTTTACTTCGAGTTTTGTTTAAAACAGTATAAGCGCACTGCGATCTCGAATTTGTCGACATTTGTTTTCGTTTCGTGAAATACCGTGAGTAGAGCGGTGAAAAATAAAGCGTTCTTGAGTCACACATTTTTACTTCCCAGTAGCTTATTCAGTGGCTTTTGATAGTAGGTTATAAAAGCCACCAAAACCTCGACTGCAATTTTAAATTACTTTCTACGTAAAAATCTTTCTCTTCCTCTAAAGAGTATCCGTAAATTACAGCATTTGCCGGATAGGTTGACTACACGTTTCTAAAAGTTTATATTCTGCGCTGTGCTGACTATCCATGCCAGCGGACCATGCAATTTTGTTTTGTTTAGTTGGTTGCTTTGCTAGGGGACAAGCCCATCACGTTGTCAAGAAAACGTTGTTGCATGCTGGGCACTACACTTACCGACAGGATTAGAACGGCAAGGAAATCCTTCATTTGTACCACCCTTAGTGCAAGCCTCCTGCCTTAGATAACGCATCCGCGTCTAGTAAGCCTCGAATTTTCACGCGCAGACAAAGCACGACGAAAGACAATGAGTAAGTTGATCAGAAGGCCGGGCGTCGGAAAGAGAGTCAGGGCGCCGTGCTCTGATTGGCTCTGATTGAAGGATAGTGGCTTGACTTCAAAGCAAGGTTGCATTGAGGCCTACCCACTATCCTTCAATCACAGCCAATCGGATCTCGGCGCTCTGACGTCAGCACAACCCCTGCAAACAAAGCGGGCGAACTTGCGCTCCGTACAGTCTGGAAACTCCGCGGCAGATATTCAATCAGGCGGAACCAGAAGCCCACTTCAACAAACGCTTTTAATGACAACAAAAACGAAACAAACGGGTATACACGATGGAGGCTCACATCACTGCCCGCGATTTTACACGGGGCACGTTGTATTTTTATTATTTAGTTTGGTGTATATCAGCGACGCTCCGTTTCAGTGTAAGTCCGACCGCCACCGACGTCACGATCGGACACAGCCAATCAAGCAGCGAAAAAGTGTCTCGTCATGGCCCTCGTCGTCTGCGTGTGTCTGCTATCGCCGGCTACACCGATCAAAAAACAAACCCGGGATCGCTCTTCATAAACCGAGCATGATTGCTTTAGTCGGTGACAGCGAACGCACAAAGGCCAGCGCCCTGACGAGGCACATTTGGCCTTGCTCGTTTGCTTCCTGAGGATCGTACCTTCGGCTGCGGTCAAAGTCAGTGTAAACATGGAGTATGGTCCTTGCACTTTGCACATATTTCTCGGTTTATTCGGACACGGACGTTGAACAGCTGTAGATAGGCGACGCAGACCTTGTTCACATACACACGGCATTATTGTCGCCGCCTCCATTTACCCAGCAGCGATTGTCTCAACTACACCTTAAGAAAGCGCTAAAAAAACTTATTTTTTAACATTTTTTTGTGTTTTTTTGTGTGGGATAGTTAATTATTGTTCTATCGATGCGCGCTTGGGGGAGGCGAGCATGTCGCCGATCCGTCGCGTAGATTCCCAGGATATGGACCGGATCTTGTCTTCGAAACGGCGATATCTGAAATGTCAGAAAACAAAAGGAGGCAAATATTAAACGCTAATCCAAACCTGCAAATGTAACTTAAAGTTCATTCCAAATACAACAGACTTGCTTTTAAGAGGCGTTTGGGGAACACTGGAGGCCGCCATGCTAGGCTAGGTGGAGCAAGCTACCGCCCTTTATAAATGGTACAGCCATCAGCATTCATTCATACATCCGTCCCTGGTCGTCGCTCACCGCTCGATGCGTGCGATTGGATCCGAGTTGAGGCCAAGCGCTGACGCGGCACTCGGGGAGAATATATTTGAGCCCAAGCACGCTCTTAACACTGACGTAGGGCTCACATCAATGCATGATCACTGTAAACGTCAAAAATAGTGCAGCCTCGCCTAATCGACGCAGCTACTACATGGAGAGTTTTCGCGTTTCAAAGGAATCCGACTGGTATATTTAGCGTCCTATATCGCCCACACATCGAAATTGGTCTTGAAGTGGTAACAAATGACGTCGCGAAAGTCGGCGTATCATGCTGTTGGATGTCGAGATCCAGGCAGTAGGGCGAAGTTCCAGAAAAACATCACAAGAGAACGGGAGCTGTCGCCGTAGTCGCGGCCACCGACGCTTCAGTGGACAATCGAGCAGGGGAGCAACCTGCAGCAGAACAGACGTGTGCAACATCCACAGCCACTACTGTGACACTGTCCGGAACGCGGCCGGCGACACATGTTACTTCTATGACGTCATCAGGAAAAATCGAGACGCCATGTTTAATGACGCCGTAAACATACCAGTCGGGGAGACGTCCCAGGAACCACACTAATATTCTTAGCCTATAAGTTTTCCGGTGATATCACTCCTTTGCACGTCGGCAGAAGTACGTGAATGTTACTTTAAAAAGTAATCATTACTGAGCGGCTTGGTTTTCAAAGACCCGCGATTATTGCGACTTATCTTCCCATCTCGCGTGTCTGTACAATAAACGGCAACGTGTGTGACTTAGAACTTTCTTTTAGTATATAGAATTCAGAGAGATACGTTAAATTAACAGAACTGCTTTAGTTCTAATGATGAAGGATAGAGCAACTTAGAGTATATAGGGTAGTGACAATTGAGCCATCATCTTGTTTAACATCATTGTTGCCATTTATCTAAAGTTTTGTCCGAAACTAAGGGAAGCGGTTGTCCGTCATCTAGGAGGGGTAGAATAGACCGCGACTGAGCAAATCGATATGGCTCAGACTCAAGTTCCCGTACTCGGTCAGTTGAATTTCTGAATCTTAACTATACCCAGGTGCGCCCGATTTGCACTATTCACCGAAACGGCTGCTCCCGCAAGAAAATAGGTACATTTAGAAAACCGTTAACGTCTTCCCCATATCGTACAATCGGATCCTTTGAAGCAGGTTTTTAAGCGCGCGCTCCGCGGTTCATGGTATCAGCCGGTTGCTCGCTTAAAAGCCTGCTTCAAAGGATCCGGTAGTGCGCTTGGTGGAACACGTTAACGGTTTGCTAAAAGTCCCCGATCTGTGAATGACGTGTCGGTACTCTAAGCATAGCGTATATAGGGGTTCTGATGGAGGCAAATGTCATCGATATTTTCTCCAAGGAAAGAGACACATGAACAAGACAAGGAGGGATTGAAGACTTTGCGCGAACGATACCATCGGTTATTATATGCAATTATCTAAATAAAATAGAGTGACTAAGCTGAACTGAATAGTGCTGGTGCTCCTTGGCGGACACGGAACTGGAAGTTTATATAGTATATATATATATATATATTCTTTTTTTGTTGGCGCAGACGACGTTTAGGGTCTTGTCATACGGGATCTGCGAGGCATCACACAGCGAGGTGCAGAGCTTGACCTCTTACCCTCCTTCGCTTAAGTTAATGGAAGTTTAGCAAAATTGAATTGTGTGATTGTTACGCAACATTTCAATTGGTATATAACTTGGGATCTCACGGATCTGCCGAGGCCCGAGGAAACTCAGGTTCGATGTTTTCAAACTTTTAGCGCGACTTTTGACAAAAGCAGACTGAAGCCCGACTACTACATGTAATCGAACTTAAAATACTTAAATAAACACTAAAAAATGAAGTAAAAAAAACGCCAAAAAATATCAGGCATTCCATTCCTAATTATTGGTTTCTGGAATATATCGCATTAAAATCGATATTAGAGGGCAAGTACCGCAAATGCTACAGTGAATAATAATAAAAAAAGATATTCGACGCCTACTAAAAAACCCACATTCCAGAAATGCGTTTGGAGTAAAAAATACAAGTAAACTTTGATTTCTGCTTTATTTAACACACAAAGCCCTCAATGGCTGCAAGGTACAGTAGAGCACTAAAGGGAGAACTGGAAAAGTCGTGTCAAACGTGTGAATCGTGGCTTCCATACCTGATCGCTGTAGAAGTTTTTGTTTGATTTATGGCATGGTGTATTAAGTGCAGGGTTCCATCCAGAAATAAAAAGCCCTTTGTTTACCCGCACAAATAAACCATGCACCCCAGTGAGCTGGAACTTGATGTTAGTATGGCGCTAATGGTGGTGATATGATGAGAAAATCTGCGAATATAAGATTACCCAAATAAAAATGAAAAAACAAAATATCTCTGAGCTGATTTCTATTAAATCCTAACGTTTGTCAAGCAAATAAATGTCATCTGGGTGCCTGTAAAGCTTATTTAAGGACATAAATGCCCCCAATGAACAACATATTGTCCTTTTTTTGTTGCTTACATCTGTTTCTACTTAAACAAATGTCACAGGTGAGCACAATGCCCCTTACCTACGAATGTTAAGCCTAGGTGAACGTAGGTGCATATAGAATTTTTGTTTTTAGGCTTATCTTTTAATCCCCGTAACGTCACGCAATCATGCTTTCGCATTCTCACCATCGCTGGCGTCAGGTTCTCATGGAGTTTCGGATCAGGATGTCATATTCTCGACCGCATCCTTGACTACTTATTTTATATATGATGGTTTTTCCTTACCTGTATTATAGGATGAATTCCTCTAATATATGAACTGCTTTCCAGGCCGCTCAGACACGTTTAAAAGACGTTGAAAGAACGTGATGACGTCGGAAACCACATGTCGAAAGAACGTCGAAAGTCTGAACGTCAGGTCCCTTCGACGTAATATGGAAAGGCTAATGTCTGGGAGAAGGGTGTATCTTACGTCGACATAATGTCCCACTTAAGGCCTTAGAACGTCGAGTGCACGTCTGAATTGGACGGGAAGTCAAGTGATAACGTTATATCAACGTTGACACAATGTCCCATTTAACGACCATAAAACGTCGAGTATACGTCTAAACTGAACGGGATGTCAATTGAGAACGTCATATTAACGAAAACATAACCTCCCATTTAACGGCATAATATGTCGAGCGCACGTCTATGATAACGTTATATCAATGTTGAAATAATGTCCCATTTAACGACCATAAAACGTCGAGCATACGTCTAGATCGACTGAGAGGGATGTCAATTGATAACGGTCTCGGCCTGGGTCCTCGTGGAACAATAAAGTCAACCGGATCTGGCTTCGTTGTTCCAAGGTATGTTCGCGAAAGCATGTATAATCGGACGGAATAGACCATTTGCTAAATCCCCCAAGCGCCCCGGCCCGCAATTTGGGAATCATGAGAACGGTGTTTTTTCAGCTCCCTAGTGATCGGTAATTTCGACGACTTTCATGGTTACACACTTTTGGGTGTAATTCGGAGACGTCACCCTAAACAAGCGTCATATAGTGCTCAAGGACCTGTCTTATCACTTTTAAGATATCTCGTCAATGACAGCGTTTGCGATACTGTGCATGCTGTCCACCCTTCAGCCAGGCTCAGCTGCAGAAATCTCCTATATTATTATTATTCTCTTGAAGCTTCAAAGACGCTCATATCAAGTTAGAAACGTTAAAAATGCTATAAACAGCCCCGCTGACTCCGAGCTAAGTCCTTGTTTTTGTTGTTGTGAATTCTCGGCTTTTTAAGCCATTCCTCCTAAAACAACATTCAATGAAAAGATAATTTTGTAAGAGATATCTGCAGCTCAGCCAGGTTGAAAGGTGGATTGCAGGCACAGTATCAAAAATGCTGACATTGACGAGAAATTTTAAAAGTGATGTGACTGCACCTTGGGCACTATAAGGCACTTGTTCAGGGTGATCAAGGTGTTCGCTCAGACATTGTTGGGACGTCTCGCGCTCAAAGTTCAAATAACCTCCCGAAAAAAATGTAGAACTAACGTAGAATAATGTCGACTTGCGTCAAGGTGTTGCTCAGGACATTGTTGGTACGCCTCCTGCTCCACGTTCAAGGAACTTCGGGTAGAAAACGTAGAACTGACGTTTATTAATAAAAATGACGTCAAGGTGTTGCTCAGACATTGTTGGGACGTCTCGCGCTCAACGTTTGAAGAACCTCCCGAAAAAAACGTAGAAATGAGGTCTAATAATGTCGATGACGTCAAGGTGTTGCTCAGGACATTGTTGGGACGTCTCGTGCTTCACGGTCAAAGAACTTCCGGTAGAAAACGTAGAACTAACGTCTATTACTGCCAATGACGTCAAGGTGTTGCTCAGAATATTGTTGGGACGTATCGCGCTCAACGTTCAAAGAACTTCTCTTACAAGACGTCGATCTGACGTCGATACACTGTTGAAGACGTCGAGGTGAAGCTTATGACGTTGTCACTACGTCGCGTGTTTGACGTTGCCGGAACCTACTCATGTGGACGTACCAATGACGTCGATAAAAAGTTTGTTAAGGACTTTGATAGACGTGCTGCGCTGCGAAGTTAAACGCAATAAGGATGTTCCAGCACGTCTATCATAGTACAACAAACTAGCCGAAACCCAAGTCCAAGCTTTGTTAAGGACTTCGACGTCGCCCAACGTCTAGGACCTTATTTCGACGTCATCTCGACGTCTTGTGCTGCCTGGGTTTGTATGCCTACAGTTATGTTTTGTTTTATCCACTGAAACTAGGTTTTTTAATTCTCTTGACATATCCGGCGCGTTTTTTTCTTTGTGCGTGGCTGAGGATGCGTTTTTATTCCTTTATTTTGTGGGGAGGGGTTTGTATTGTACAAATACGCGCATTTTAGTTGGTTGCGTGGCCTCACATAGGAGTACAATGCTGGCTTTTGTGCCAGAAAAATCGTTTTATTGTTTTTACGAGAAAGAAATAATCATTATCTTTATTACGAGTGCGTCCCAGAAATTATCGGCCTGAGCCAGAAGGAGGCGACAGAGGTGAATGAACTATGCCACTTTTTGAGATAATCTCCTTTGAGGTTCACACACTTCGCCGAACGATGCTCCAGTGCCTGGACCCCAATGTGGAACAATTGAAAGTTTGGTCCTTAAAAAAGCAGGTCTGAGCACAAATAAAGTGATCGTAACCGATTTTGGTGAGCACCAGAAAGTTTCTTCTTTAGCTGGGGGAAAAAGGAAAGCCTGGTGAGGCGAGATCTGGAGAGTACATTGAATGGTTGACCATATAAAAGCCGCAGCAGTGGATGTCAGCCATTACCACTGCAGCACAGTGTGTAGGCACTATATCGCAGATGGAGCTCTTTGTTACCACTTTCTGACAGGACATCTTCTCGGAACGTTAACAACTACCTGCAAAAACAAGACGTGTATTCCAAGTATCCTAATTAAGACAGCATGTCACAATACAGTGCTTTCCGTCCACAAGCCAAGTTTTCGACTAGCAACAGTCTATTGCGCAGGCCTGCATTGTCAGTTCGTGGCTATTTCAACTGTTTTGAATCGCGCGCTACAGAGTTGCATTTTTCTTGTTACAGAGTAGCTGTTTTCGTCACGGAGTGTACGATTCATCAGCTACTCACGCTGGATGTCGAATGAGCGTGAGTTTCTAATCCGTTTTAGGTTTGGACTCCGACATGTATATACGTCCTGTGATGTAAATACTGCTAGAACCAATGTGTCTTTAAGGTGGAAGATAAATGTAATAGATGAAATGCATGTCACAATTAGTGCCGTTTACAGAAGCACTATTTTTCTTTGAACGTTATGCCTTAATGGCGTCCCGCAGGTAATGAATCAAGGTTCCGTAGTAGTGCCCGCTGATGCTGTGTCCTTTCTGAAAGTCGTCGTTGAGCAGCATGCCCTCCGAATCCCATAAAACCGTGGCCATCATATTGCATTCTTATGGAACATACCGACCCTCCTTTGGCTGTGAAGCGGATGGGGTTTTGCCGATTTTTAAGACTAGATTTTGCTTGTTGCGGTCCGAAAGTAGTGACCCCTAGCATTCGTTCACAGTCAAAAACGAGGCACGGAAGCCGGAGGGATCTTGACCGAGCACCTCGAGATTGTCCCTGGTGGCGGAGAAGCCGGTGCGTTTTTGATCACACAAGAGCGATCTTGGAACCTATATGGCGGATACCTTGCGAATGTCAAGATTTTGGGTCAAGACCCATTGAACCGTGGTTTCCGAGAGGCTGTGACCTGAGCAATAGTTGAGATTTTTACTCGGCGATATGCCATTACCTCATCGTGTCCATGGTCGATGTTTTCTTCTGCGGTCACTTCCGTAGGTCTGCCAAGGCAGGGGTCGTCTTCGCGGCTATCCCATCCTCGATTGAATTTCGCAGCCCACTTTATCACCGTGCTGTAGGAAGGGGCATCCTATGCCTATGTCGCCACAAGGTTTTTGTTCACGCCTGCCAGAGTTAGGTCCTTCCGATACAAATACAAAATCGCCGAACGTGTTTTGACTTTCTTCATTTTAGCTCGACTGCGCGGACTGCCACTGGTTGGCGGCCGCCACAGGAAAAGAGTACTGTGTTGCATACGCCATTTCCGGTATCGCGAATGTTAATAAGTGCCCATGTGCTGTAATAAAGTTAGTACTTGTGCTCGCACTCCATCTGTGTCAGGCCGAGAACCTTTAGGACGCCCCTCGTATTGTTTATTTTGGCATGCTTTCATCGGTTAAACCAAAACACTAAACCCACATCATGGTATATAAAAAGAAAGGCTTAGCGGGCTCTCCTAGTCTCCCGAGCGAGCCGCCAATATCGACGGCTCGTCCGGGTTCGGAAAGTTGTGAGGCTTCCCCAACCCTACCGGAACCGGAAATGAGTGTCGTGATGTGTGTAACTCGACTGAGGCAGGTCCCACAATAACAAATCGTGACTCTTAAGGCCCCGTCGCTGGAGCGATGCCAGAAATATTTTGTCGCTCTGACATTTCAGAGGAGGCGTGGGTGGCAACGCATCCCTCATCATGACTGACGCCAACACGACTTCGGTGCTTTTTTTTTTCATTTCCCTTCAAATACAATATTGTCGGGCATTAATATTTACCACCTCTGTTAATTACCCAACTCAGCAGATCCGATGACTATTGTAGTTGTGATAACCGTCACTTAATACTAAAAAAGACATTAAAAAAAAACTGCGCTGGTTTGTTTGCGCTAACAGCGTCGCAGAGCGTACATTTATTTTTATGGCTTTGTGATTTGGGGAGAATGAGCGAGCTTACGTCACGCATGTGTAGGCGTTCTTTGAAATTACCATACCTCAAGGAGCATGCTGCGAGAGTTGTCACACGCGCTGCGCTGATGTCTGCAGCATCATCTGTTCTAAAAGCAAATACTTCAAAAATTGCACTTCGTATAGGCGTTCATCAGTGACTTTTTCTTCAACTTTTTACACGGGTAAGGCGACCGCCTGCACCATGCATACCTACGTTCTCTGCGTTATTCCTGATGCATGGCTAATTTGGCAAAACGTATATAGGCCGAGTGGATCGAACTACGGGTTGGGCTTCCTGCAGCCCGTTTGACACAGTAGCCCGGAGTTTACGCAACACAAGGCCTGCGGACTGGGGTCTTTACATCGTCTGCCTCGATAAAGGGCGCAGTTGTGACTGGACGACACTACCGCGTCAGCGTTCAGCTGGAACCCATATCTAATTGGTACTTCACTGGTGAAGCACGAGCCGCAAGCGAACACTGAAGCAGCATTCGGGTACAATCAGCCGAATGCTGCGTCATAAACAAAAATATGAATGAATGACAACTTTTTTTTACTTAGGAAGGGCTGGCTCTTAGGCCTAATGGGGGAGCGGGGGAGGAGGAGAGAAACAAAAATATAGAATTCACATTGCGGTTGCCCCCTTGACCTTAGTTCTTAACTTCGCCACTAGGGGTGCAACTGCAGGATCTTGTTCCTTGAACCTTTTCTGCAATATGTATTACCAACTCGCCTGCGCGCTGTTCCTTTTTTTGTTTTTGTAGGAATATTACAGTTTTGTGGTCTTGCCTTCTAATTACCCCTGATCTTACTTCTCTTCACTTCTCGTCCTTTTGGTACTGTCTTTTAAGCAGGGTCCCAGATAATTCACTTATGAAATTTCTCAAATGTTATCGCTCACTAAAAATCGCACACGTGTGGTTCCCTTTTGAAATTTGTTTAATATTTCTACGTACCCTGGCAACTAGCCTAACTTGAATTTCCTTTTCATTAAAAATGAAGAATTAAGAAATAAATACCCATGAAATACTTAGGTAATAATAATTAATCTAGAATTGAGAGGAGCATTAATTTGACTACAGAAGAAAAGCTAAAATGTATATTAATATTAGGGCTCAAGTTTGGAAACACTTAATCTGAAGCGCAGTTTAGGATGCGCTGGGTGATAATTGATTAGCTTTTCTCTGCTGCGAAAATTGTTGAATTTAATGGACGATGTCTCGCCTTATAAATTTTGCGGACGTGTGTGGGTTTATTTGTTACGCCCTTTCTTAGCGTTACGCTCACCACATCTACACGATGTACATAACTTTATGTGGTAAATATCAATCAATCAATCAATCAATCAATCGATTGATCGATCAATCAATGAATCACTCATAACATGTTGCGTTTATGCAGCTAAACGTGCACATACATGTCAGATATACATTGTATATGGTGTACGTAGTGCTGTATCTTTGACAGCACCTCGTCCTCGAACAAACTACGGTCTTGAAATGGTACAGTATATAATACCAACATTACTCAGATTTTTAAAATACCAAAATGTTTCTCTTGGGGCACTTAATAAAAAAACAATACTTAAAAATAATAGTCTCGAACTTTTAATATTTTCTTCTGCATTGCACTCATTGTTTCTTCGGTCCTTTCATTTCGTTTTTTTTTCGTTTTTTTTTGTAACTCGATCTGCCAGTAGGGGGCAGAAGCTTTGTCAAGCTGCGCTTCTGAAGCTTTTTTCCCTGTCTCCTTCACTTATGTGTATAATGGGAGTAAATAAACGAATTGAACTGAATTGAATTATTCGCTTTCGTTGCGACCCTCCGCATTATCTGATCCTGTTTTTTATTAAGAAATTTTATTATCAGTCTCGCAAGTCATTTGTCGCGTTATGCTAACGGAGCGCAGTTCGTGGGAGCAGTTGCTCAAACATTTCTAAAGCGGCGCTCACTTCAATAGCCCCCCCCCCCCCTCAATGCAGCACTAAACTGTTGGGTTCGAACGTATGTTTCATCACACTTAGTACCTTTGATTATTTGTAACGTACAGCCACTAGGTGAGAATAAGCTGACTTCCAACTTAGATGAAACTCAACTTGCGACCTCGAGGCGACTGGTCTCGTAGGTCGTTGAGACAATACGCCTAGCCCGGAAATTAAAATCGGGCCCTTTCAAGGACATCGGAACGCTCTACGAACTCAGCTAACCAGACGCTAGCCGCCAGTACAGAAAACGCATGTTAACAGTTGCCAACCTAGCTCAGTTGGTAATGCGCTCCGACAGTTCTGGAGAGGTCCGCGATCTCTGCTTGGACCACACCGAACGCTTTTAAGCGGCACACTTCTCGCTTAAAGGGCGCACGATGCGGTCTAACTCAAGTGGAAGACCGTTTATAGTTTGACTAAATGTTTTCACCTTGAGGAGAAGCTCCCCTACATAATAAACATCAAGCGTCACTAGTTGAGCGTATTTCATAAACAGCGATAATTATCGATACTGATGAAACCCATGAGGGAAAAATATTTGTGTCTTCAAGTTGATTCTACTGCAGCTCCGCTTTTTTCCGACAAAAACACGCGCCGTAACTCCATACGGCACGACAAAGTATGCCACTACATAAAGGACGGAAGAATCGCGTCTGTGGTGTAGACACTTTACATTTCATGAGTGGTTTGCGATGTTATCAAAGTAAACAAGGAAGGATCAATTTCGCAAGAGACCTCGTCTGCACTATTGTCATACACAGGATGAGAACACCAGGAAGGTATTTCAGTTGTCCCGCCTAACACGAGCCATTTACCCTCCGCAACACTATGGGGTCTCGCGAGTTTTGAATGCCTGGACGCTTACGCTGGAGGCAGGGAAACTGAAAGAAGCACCCTGCCATGCTCAACCTGTAGATAACTATTGCACTTCTACGAGGAATCTTTTTTTTTTTTCTAAAGACACCCGCTCACGTCCAAGCAGCATTGTAGAGTACCTGCAACACCATAGTTACAAATTACACCTTCACGCTCAACAAGGTAGAAATGAATAACACGGCTGCTCATCTATCTAATATATAGTCGGTCAATAAACACGATAGAGAACAGCGTTATACTAAATAAAAACCACCCTTCATTCGTAATATTGTTTTCCCCGTACACACGGACTTGGATATGTTTACACTTGGGAATCGAACGGGCCGCAGTTGAGAAAACAGAAAGGAGCCGCTGCGGCTCACTTACCTCGACAGCAAGGTCCAGCCGCTCCGGTTGCGGCAACATCCATGCAGGGAGGGGGAGAGGAAGTTTCGAGGGCGAGGAGGACGTGCCCTCGGGGACGAGTCCGGGGTTCGGACGCGGGGCTCCTGGGAATCACCGCCTCCGACCGCTCTCGAACAGGCGCTGCCGCAGAGCCTGCAGGTGCTTCAGGGACTGCTGGTTCCGGTTCAGTATAAAGTCCGGAAGGTCCACACCCATCATCACTGCGCCACCAGAACAAAAAAAACAAACGAAGGGTTCAGGCCATGAGAATATTAACTTGTCTGCTCGCTTTATTAAAAAAAAAAATTTATGCACGGCGTTAACTTTGTGTGCTACTTTGTGAAAAGCAGCGTAGCTTTCTCGGCGCTCCAAAGCTGGCAGAACTACTTGCGTAAGCGGGTGTATGCTTAACAGAAACTCACGTGCATGTACTATCGAGCAATTCGAGGGGGGGGGGGGTGGCTAGAGTTGTGTTTTTGGTGTTAATTTTCTTGATTTTCACTAACTCTACAGGATTAGGTTTCTAGAATTCACTTCCAGAGCGCCTACTGTTATTTCGGGCAAAACAAAGGCTCCCGCGTTTAATCCAGCGGTTAACTTGAAGTTCGATAATTGATAAGCATGCCCCGCAGTCACCGGACGGAGCGCTGGCAGGTAGTTTTGTGTTTAAGCAGAAGGTGTGGGACGCTGTCTTATGGAAACGATAACATTAACCTTGAGTCACAGGCGGAAGAACAGCGAAGTGTCAATCAGACGGAATCGCACTTAACGCTCACCAACCGGATTGCGTTTATATATTTGGTTGTAACGGCAGTAAGCCTAGTACAAGTTTCATGTGTATATGGAAGATAACGCTGAGGTAAAAATGAGGCTGGAGATTTAATTTGGCACAAAAAATTGGGGCAGCACGATAGTCGGTGGAAGGTTATCATGCTAACCACATATTAGATGTTCTGGCCCCAGCATGCACTCGATGCTTTCCACCAGGCTTTGGCAGCGCGTGCGGCAAAGCAATATCAAAGACAGAAATCTTGCTGAAGTGGGACAACAAACTGTTTCGTGAAACGGTCATCTACTATTAAATTAGGGTTTCACATCGAGTGACACTGTTAGTGCAAGTAAAAGATCGTCGTCTCTTTTTCTTTGTTGTTGCGCCGTGAGAATTTAAGGGCAATAATAAAAACAACTTTTGCCTTGGAAGGTGCTCATTCAGGACACTCACCTATGTGGAAATATTTGGTGTCTTTTTTTTTAAACTAAAATGCGAAAATTGTTAATATTTTGTTCGAGTTATTCGTATCGCGCATATGTGCAGATTACCTCAGAAATGTAGAAATTCGAAATGTGTACATTTCTCCAGAAATTTACATACTCCAGAAATGTTCACGCCTACACTTGCTCTACAGAAATGGGTCTAAAGTAGAAATATCGATATTTTGCTTTCAAGGACTTTTTAGGTGCATCTATACAGTTGCTTTAAATTGCGTTTTATATTGATTGATCAATCGATTGTAAACAGTAAGGGTTGCATAACAATAGTTGAGCTTTTGTTTGCCGCAAAATGTAGGTTATCGCATACGTTTGCCCTCTCAAGTAATTATTTCAATGTATCCGAGAACGCTGCATCTAGGATATTTGCATGCCCTTTCGTTCGTTGAAAGACTCAAGCCTTCCAAAGCTTCCGACATAAACCAATTTATTATCCATGCGGCTGTCAGAAAACAGCAAAGCACTTCTCGACGATGTTGTTTAAATTTAAAACTTGACGATTTGTGTCAATCTCAAGAAAACAAACAAAAGCAAGCGCTCATGCTATTCTAAAGTGTTGGGTATCACTGATTCATAAATATCTGTTTCCTAATTGTTACCGGCATACTGCAAAACTCTCAAGGGTTGTGAAAGAATGACACGAATAGAATTCGGTTCATATTAAGTTTTGTTTAGAGAACATCACCAACGAATATTCAATACATTCATACGTTACTGTTAACTCTCTATCTTTCTCTCTCTTCCTCTTCAACCTTGACTCAAACTTTAGAAGTCGCCTTGATACCGCTATAGTAATTACCATGTACCAATCCTCACTTGCACTGCTGCCTGTGCTCTTCACTGGCTGACGTTTGCATTATCACGCTTCGTCCCGTCTCGAGACAACTCTAGATTTGGTATTTTTGAGTAGCGACATATCAGATTATGACGTCTCAGTGCACGATGGGCTATCTGATCATTATCTAGTTAGCGTGACTTGTCATTTGAATTCAGATAGACCATCAAGAGAACGTACTGGAAAGTTTGTAAGGGACTTTCAGATGGCAAGTGACGTTGACATTTTAGACTACCTTGAAATGTCTTTGTATGAGTTCGAGCGCCCCAGGCCGGTAGATGAAATGTGGGAGGAGTTTAAACGAATAGTTAACTATTGCATTAAACATTATATTCCCCTTAACTAACTAAAAAGAAGCAAAACCCATGGATCTCCAGGGAAATTTTGCATTTAAAAAGGTAGATAAAGCGAAAGCGTAAAAATAAGTTAGTTAACAAGCAAGCAATTTCGAGTTTATCTGATAAATTGAAGGATAGCCTACGTGCATCAAAGCAAAAATATTTTACTGTCACTATGCAAAATATCATGAAGTCGAACCCCAAGTAATTTTGGCGTTATCTCTCTCCCACAAAAAAGCCCATATCAAATCTTGAAGTTGATGGTAAAGTCGTTAATAATCCAGAGGTTATGGCCAATGTGTTCAACACTTTCTTTCAGTCCGTGTTCTCCGGTAACGTGCCTAAATTTCCTGGTCACGATGTGAGAGGCAGTGTTCGAAACAACGGACCTATAATGACAGATATTTCTATTTCAGAAGAAGGCATTTTTTCTCTTTTGTTGCAACTTAAAGTGCATAAGTATAGGGGACCCGATAACATTCCAAACGCATACTTAAAACGGTAGGCTGACTGGGTTTCAAAATATCTAATGCTTATCTTTAAAGCTTCCTTATCGCAAAGTTCCGTTCCCTCCGACTGGCGATGCGCTAAAGTCGTGCCCATTTTTAAAGCTGGCAACAAATTATCCCCGACCCATTATAGGCCAATATCACTGACGAGTACCAGCTGTAAAACAATGGAATACATTGTCTCAAAATTATTATACGACCACTTAGAAAACAACAACCATCTCTATAAAAACCAGCTCGGCTTTAGACGAAAATTTTCAACGGTTACCCAGTTAATTGAATGCATTCAAGACTTTTGCAGATCTATTGATGACGGGGGACAAACTAACGCAATATTTCTAGATATGTCCAAGGCTTTTGATCGAGTCCCGCATAAACACTTGGCAAAAAACTTCAATTAATTGGAGTCAGCTCGAAATTGGTTTATTGGATAAGTGCATACCTCAAGGAAAGAAGACAATTTGTTGAAATAAATATCACGGCATCTTGCGTTTTACCAGTATCATCGGGAGTCCCACAGGGCTCCATTTTGGGTCCGGTTTTATTTTTAATATATGTTAATGACATTGCGCAAGCTATTGATGATTCTATTAGGGTACGATTATTTGCCGATGACTGTCTCCTTTACACAGATATCAAAACTAGCGAGGATCAAACTAATCTGGACAGCGCTTTACAGAAAAATGGGTCTTGGTGCCAAGAATGGGGGATGGTAATTAATATTGACAAAACTGTACTTCTAAGGATATCAAATGAGAAAAATATTCTACCTCATGTATACACAGTTGACGGGTCTCCTTTAAGAAAAGTGAATAGCTATAGATATCTGGGTGATAACAATTGAAAATAACTTAAAATGGCGTGGCCACGTTAACAACATCTGCTCTCCTGCTAAGCGTACATTAGGATACTTGAAAATGAATTTTAAGTATGCGAGTATGAGTGCCACGCTGTTGGTCTACAAAACAGTCATACGACCAGCATTGGTACGCAAATGTAGTATGGGACTCCCATAAAAAATCACATTCAGAAGTTAGAGAATCGTACAAAGACTTTCACCTCGGTATATACTCTTCACATACAAACGAACCGACTCTGTTACTGGCATGTTAAAACAGCTTGACCTGATACATCTTTCCGAGTGGCGCAGGAATGCTAGACTAAAGTAAATTTTCATGATGTATCATGGTCTTTTCATTATTGACTACACCCTGCATTTGAAACCCCGTAAAACTCGCATTCCAAGAAATAGCCATACTAAAATGATCCAGCCTTTTCAATGTAGAGTGAATGTATTTCACTATTCTCTCTTTCCTAAAACAATAGATGAATGGAACCTTCTAACGCAGGAAATTGTGAACTCAAGCTCCCCTACAGAGTTTTTAAATAATTTGAAGCGCTTGCAGACCTAGTTTGTTCATTGTTACTATTGAATGGTGCATGCCGTTTGCTAGTTTAATAATGTTGTCTTTGTAATATGATTGCAAATTATACTTGTTGATGCGGTGTTTCTCGTTTTCCTGCTGCTGGTTATTCCTTTATGTTTTTTACACTCTCCTGTGATGTATGCGGTGTTCTCGTGTTGCTGCTGCTGTTTATTACCGCACTTTGTTTTTACCCTCACCTGTATTGACCCCAAGAGGCGTTAACAGTATCTAGAAATAAATCAAATAAATAAATAAGAGGAAGCCAACTGGACATGAGGCGTGTTTTTTCTATCGTCGCAGAGCCAGCCGAACCAGTGACCCACGCCGTGTCTTCGATCGACAGTGTGCTCGGTGACAAGCTTGACCGCAACCTGAGAGACTTCAAGGCCCGCTTTCGCGAAAACCGCAGTCCGGCCAACACCAGCGCCAACCCCTGGAGCCCCAACGCGGGCGTGCCGGACTCCCTGCGTCTCCGGAAATTCGGCCGGCTCGGCTGCAAGCTGGACACGCAGGGAGCCCTCGCCAGGCGCTCAAGAATGGCCTGCTGAACGTCAGCAGCCCATGGCAGCCTCGCGAAGACCGAGTTTTCGAAGACAGCTGATAGGACTAACGCCCCTCACCCTCTTCAACATGCCATCATCATCAGCATCATCCCGCCACCCTCGCCCACAAGCTCCACTTAAAAATAGTCGGCACCACGAAATAACATTGCACCAACGGTAGCCGCGGTGCCGCAGGCCTCCGTGGCATGGGCGCTTTGCCCTTCTGCGGCACTGCGGCTCTCATGAGCCGGTGTAAACATCAATATCAGTACCGATGCCAATATACCTCAGCAAAATCCACCAGACGACAACTCCCGAACCTACCGGCGGCAATCATGAAACGAATCCAGCTCATGTACCGCTGATTTTGTATAATTTGTTCATGCTAAAGAAAAAGAATAATTTTTCGTTGTTTCTAAAAAAAGCGAAGGATAAAGTCGTTTAGCCGTTTTGCCGTACAAATATAGTTGTATAAACATTCTTTTTTAATTACAAGTTCAGATTGGAGCCGCTTTCCCCCTGTGCCGGTTCTATTCAAGACCAATTGCCCTTCAAATACCCTACTTTATTTACCGAACCTTATTTATTTTTTTTTATAATAGCTTGCATTTTCCGAATGTCTTTACATATTCTAATACTATTCCGAATTGAAAATGGTAGTCTTAAATATGTCATGCATAAAGAATGCTCTTACCCACCCGCTTTCCATAATGAGTCTTAGATAACATTGTAAGAGATATAAAAATGTAAACAAAAGACACGTAAAGTATATGTCATATGTTTCTTGAATTTTTTTTTCTTTAGATGTAAGACACTAGAAAATGAAAAAGCATTTCATACGATTTCTGTTTAATCACAAAAAGTGTCTCAAAACGAGAGAAGTAAAATACAATGACAGTTGATTGGCAGGAAAGCAAATGTACGGTCGCAGTAAAAAAAAAAAAAAGAAAGAAAAATAGTTTAATTAAAAGAAAATTCAAGAGAGGACCAACGCAGTCAAGTCCCAGTTCGAGATTTCGCTGCGTTTGCCCACCTTTCGTTTATCTCTCGTCTCTGCTTCTTTTCTTTCTATTGTTCAGAACGAGAAGTAACGTCTTTGCAGGGTCGCTGCAGGATATGAATAATGGCTGCTCGTGAAGTGTATTTGCGCTATGTTCGCGACACGAGGTTCTGTTTGCGTAGCCCGCGTGCATGTAATGAGCTGACTAATGACGCTAATCAACTTTTAACAAAAAAGTCCAGAAACATAAATTAAGATTGGACGCCAAAAGGCAGAATCCAGATTGGAGACGTATGGGTACGCTGATATTGTGCTTCGTAATTTGCTCTGCGAACAGCATAAAGGGCTCCAAATCTGACTGGATTCAAGGGAAATACGTGCTTGTTCAGCTGTTCAATCTATAAGTGCTTAACGAACCTACTATACACGATAGCGTGCAGGACATCTGGCCGCCGCCATGGCTCTGCTCGTGCTCGCAAGTGCTTGCACTTAGAAGCTTGCCGATGCTACGTTCACGCACTCGCTGCACATGATTGCATGTACGGAGAACCAGTGACGAGTCATGCTTGCCTTTGTCTACTAGCGGTGAGGTATTTCGGCGGCGCCCCCTATGGTTCCCTCTTGTGGCGTTATTATCTTGCGAACAACAAGTTATACGGTGTTTATAACAAGCATGGTGGAAGTCTGAAATCATTGCACTCTGAAACCAACACTGACAACACCGCCAAGATTGAAGTTCTTTAACTACTCTTATTTTCTTCGATGAGAAATGCTTTGCTGACGTCATGGTCATCATTAGGACAATCGTGGAAGGCCTACCAAAGTAACGCTTTCGATCGCACGCGTCGCTAACAGGCACTGAGAAATTTGGCTTGGCAGAACGTGTATTTCGATGTGCAGGCCTCCAACACGCGCTCAGTGCACTTCACCGTAACCATAATGAAGAGCACTGCATGCGCCTAGATTTGAGATTGTTTCCAACCGCTCGATCAGGCTCCCGTGGCTTACATCGGAAATGAAAGCTGCGAGGAGGGGTGAAAAAGGTTGACCGTCTACAAGTGTCTCGACCCCTTCATCCGCTTCCCTCTTCGCCCTCTGACAACGCAACCCAAGCGCACTTGCGACAAATTTGCATGGGAGCCGTCCGACATTAAATCCAAACGCTTTTCATGGTTGGAGTTGCTTTCTCTCTCTCTCTTCTTAAACCTAGACTTTCTAATGAAGGGTACAGTTTGGAGCGCCAGGCCCCGACAGCGCTGGCGCACACTCAGCTGGTGATAGACGTCAGTCCGATCGGGGAGAACAAAATAGGCAACAATGAGCGGCGGAGATCTCCGCAGAAGTTAAAGGAAGCAAACAAAGTGTAGAATAAAGAAATCGAAACACACTAATCAATAGTATATTTTTGCTGCTCTCGTAAGCTACCCATTTATGGACAAACGCGCCACTTCCAAACAAGTCCGCGTTTGCGCACACCAGGTGTAGGAACTGCGCGTGTGCGTAAATTAGATTCGCGTCAAGTGAAGAGTTCGCGCATGCTAAACCGCGGCGGCCTGACGTCAGACCCAAGCGTTGGTTTACAACTATACTCAAATTCATCACAAGGACCCTAGTAAAAAAAAATTCCGGCTCCAGGTGGAACGTTACTGATTTCCGCCTTCGTACCTTGAATTAAAATGTAAGTGGGTGCACCTTGGATTAGCCTCCCTTTATTTGATCAAGGCGCACACGTTTTGAACGCCAAAACTATCGTTTGTTCCTGCGAAAACCAAATCTCTCATTTCATCTTATTGGCCATTTGGAAGTGGGGTGGCAGGGACAAAAGGTACTTTATAGCACCTGACCAAGGCACCGTGAGCCCATACAAGTTTCAGAGCAGTGCAACAAATATAAGCAAGGAAAAAAAATTTCTTTACCTATTTTTATGCAAGGTATTATGTATGCCTCAAAATATAATCCCTTATTTTTGTTTTTGATATCTCTCTTGACTTTACTCTTTCAGACATTTCCAGAATTCGACGATGCATGTTCAGAAGTTGGAAAATTTTTTGTGTTAATGTTTTTTTTTCGCCATAGCTCGTACATATTTGTCCTCTAGGATATTCCATACGTCTTACGTTGCAGTAAATATCTCTTCAGGGAAATTGAAGGTGAAATGTTTCAGTGCCATGATTGAGATAATGAAAGATGACTTGTGTAATGTTTAACATTATTATCTGCTGTATAGTAAGCAAGCAATGGTATTTTCTTTTAATGAGCACTTGTTTGATTTTTATAACCAAAGCATTCGATGGATAGGATCGCTTTTTTCTAGAGACCTAGTAGTTTCTGAAGGTTACTTTTTGTTGTCGTTCTCCAAACTAATGAGTACTAATGTAAGTGAGAGCTAACAAGTGCATAGCATAACTGACACTTAAGCCATGTTGGTAATAAATATCTTAATTTATGTGTTGTGCCGATTGATCTGGAGAGTGCTGAAGACACCTTGGACACATGAGTTGCCCTGCAGAGGTGTTTACAAACCATTCACCCAGGAACTTAAAAGATTCAATCCTCAGCAGTTCATGAGTTAAGCTTTATATCAATGTCGTAGTTAAGCATTTTATTTCTTGCGCTAAAAACAATATATGCAGTTCATAAAATATTGAATTCAAGCTGGTTTGCAACTGGCCTCAGTGATAAATTAATCAACCAATCATTAGCTGTACTCTCAACATACTGGAGGTTACTATGTGAAAAAATGCATTCGAGTCGTCTGCGAATAACACCACTTCTGAGCGATGTAAAATATTAACTATATGATTCATATAAATGGGAAACAGTAATGGTACTAAAACTCATTCTTGTGTAACCTCAAACTCTATTCGATGGATATCTGATTTGATGCGGTTATAAAATGGTGAATTGGGATCAAGCACTCAAGTAACGATTAATTAATTCCTTCGTTATGCCTTTTACGCCATACAAGTTTAGCTTCATTAGTAGTATTGGATGTTTGGTTGAATCAAAGGCTTTTCGGAAGTCAAGAATTATTCCGATCGTAAACTGTTTATTTTCAATGTTTGTAATAATTTCATCTTTTATGTTTACTAGTACCATTTCCTTCGATTTATTTTTCTGAAACCCAAACTGCTGTTCGGAGATTAAGTTATGTTTTGTGTAGAAACTAGACAAGCGAACTACTTCGTGAACCGTATGACTAATGTGCGAAGCTTTTTTGTCTCCCTATCGAAAAACTAAGTATAACTTTTCGCAGTCTGGATGAGGCAACTGGAAATCTATCTCGAGATTCTATCTGAATTTCAGATTTTCAGAAATTATTTCCGTTGTCGGCTATCTGGATTTCAGGTTTCCAGAAAAAAAGTGCAATGAGATTTCCAGTTCCATTATCCAGATAGTAGCACAGTTATACTGGGTTTGTTTTTGGTAGGGGTGTGACAACGAGTATAGAAATGACGTTAACTTTTGTCGAACCTCAGGTTTGACCCTTTAGATGAGCCTTCAAACGTTTGTCGAAGTTAGAAAATGTTGGACTACGTGGAAAGTGTTACCCGATTTCAACGCAGACCGTTTAAATTTCGGTGAAAAACATTTGAGGAATTAGTTTGTTCCGGAGTTCAGGGAACAATGGCCAATATTAGCATGATGTAAAAGCAAATATTAACAGTTTATTTATTTGATTAGCTTTTATTACAATAGTGACATAGCTGCAATATAGTAAAAAAACGAAAAAACGGAAATATCTACTTTAATGAAGTCAATTCGGGGCTCCAACTAAAACTTGAATGGTAGCCTGTACCCTGCTTTGGCGACGGGAGGGTGACCGCTATACACCAGGTTCGGTTAGAAATGCTCCAAGGCGGAGCACACAATGACAGGACGTGTTTGCTTTCCATTCCTCCGCGTTGTAGCCGGCTTGCGAAGCCAACAGAGCCACACACGCGGCAATGTACACGAAAAATGTCGTGTACATTGCCCCTTCGCCATCAGGGGGCGTCAATTCGTTTCCCATCCTCGCGCCTATGTATAAGTTTCAAACTTGTTTTGAACTTCGCGTTCAAGGTTTGTAAAATCACATCCTGGTTGAGCTCGAACGGTTCGCGACGTCCTTATTTACAAGCAGTAGTAACTGGATGCCATGGCAACTCTCTATGCTAAGAGCAAGTTGTCTGCTTCTAACGCGGGAATCGCGGTGACGTCAGAACGACGCGGAGTTCTGACTGACTTTGATTGGAGGGATCGTGGGTAGACCTCAATGCTAGATTCCTCGGGGTATACCCATTATTTTTTTTTCGATCGACCCATAAAAGCTTGGCGCTCTGACATCATCACAATCTATATGTAACAAGCTAACAAAGTTGCGCTCCGCATACAGAGGGAAGAAGAGTTGTAACGGGTTTCAGCTTCTGATTGCGCAGCCAAGAGTTCGAAGATTGACGGTCCACTCTCGAGCGTCACAATTGTGGTGGCCAGACCAGAATAACCTTACAAATCTGAGACTATCAACACCAGTTCAGTCACCCGATGGTCGCCATCGCCCAATGCACGATTTTTTTTTGTATTAGTTTGTGGACATAAGTTTGCCTTAGTAAACATTTAGTTTAAGTTATAATCTTGACCTCTCTTTTTATTCGTGACAATATTGAGAACTATTTCTTTTCAAGAACATGTTACCAATTGCGAAAAAAAGAATTCAGTCGCAGTCAGACTCATGAGTTCTTCAGAGTTTGAAAGACCGTCCGTTCCTTCAGCTCTGTTGTTGATATCGTCTTTCTAAAGTCTCAAAGGAACTGTACCTGCCGCCAGCGACTGATCACTGTCAAGTTTAGAAATACATGTCTGCTAAGAATTCCAAAGCTCGGGTGCATACTCCAATGTTTGTCGTTCAAGAGTTTTATATGAAACAAGTTTCATTGCAAATGCAGTTTTAAGCAGTTTCCTTCGTAAATAGCAGAGCGTTTTAGTTGCATTGTTATGTAGTTCACATGCCGGTTAGTAGGTTTAGCACCCTCAAACTCGTGATCAAGCACGATAGGTTCTTCTCTGTTGTAAATTTCAAGTATTATGTTTTTCAGTGTTAATCATGATGTTTTTAATGCAGTGTAATGCTACACGAAATATAGTATTGCTTAAATCTATCCTACCATCTACAGATAAAGCAGGAGCATAAATAATACAATCATTTTCAAACATTTTGATTTTCACGCTCTGGTTACTGTCGATAGAAAGAGACTTGACATGGGTTAAGAAAAGCAGGGGTCAAAATTCAGAGCATTGTGAAAACTCGGAGGGCATGTATAACAAGTCTGAGAAAGTGCCATTAAAATGTGCAAACTGCTGCCGATCTGCGGGATATACGCTAATGCAGTCTGGGAGTAATAAAAGCTATATTAGTTAATTATTAATTTTAAAACGGGGTACTGAATCAAACGCCTTTGACACAAATATAAAGACGGCACCTACATGAAGATTATCATTGACGCACTGAGCCATTTCTTGATAGCATTCAATTAGCTGAGTTGCTGTCCGCAGCCCTCTCCCAAGAACCATATTTGTTAGAGCAAAGGTTCTCAAATGGGGTCCGCGGACCCTTTGGGGTCCGCGAAGGCATTCTAAGGGTCCGCGAAGCCCTTCCTCATCAGTCAAGCCCGGCACTAAAAGTTTTCTTTTTGCAGATCGAGAAGAATTTTTCCGTTTCCGGGCGAGTTTTCTCGTGTGTATGTCAATAAGAGAAGTTTACTTCACATTAGCCCTTATTTGGATTCATTTATTATATCATTATTATATTTAACCTATACCTTACCCCTCCCCTCACCACGAATGGGGTCCTCCATCATCTCCGCCGATCCAGAAAGGGTCCGCGAAACATCGATGGTTGAGAACCACTGTGTTAGAGCATAGTGCAATATTTTTTCCAAAAAAAAGAGACCACAATATGCTCTCATAATTTATACGAAGTGCGCGTCAACGCAATAGGGCGACAATTGTCGATCGACAATTACCTCCTCTTTTTACGAGAATATAACTACAGCAACAACCATTGAGTCAGAGAAGTTAGTAGAGGGTGACTCTATCGTGTATAAAAGTGTGTTAGTTTTGTGTTCTAAAACTACACAAACCTTACTGCTCATATCCTCACAATTAACGCATGCACAGTCCTGGCCGGTCTGAACTTTGGCCAAAAATTGTAATTGCGCAGTCGCTACCCTTCGATGAATTAATCGATGAATCGGCTAATTTGATATCCAGGTATCATGTTTTGAAAAGTGTCAAAACTACAATTGTTATTTTAACCACTTTTAAAGCCTTATATGAAACGTTTCAATGTACCGTCTTAGAAAAGTAACCACGGGCAAGCAATAAAAACTTATTTTTGACAAAACTATTTTAATTTTATCGTCGCTTTGTATTACTGCCTTGTGGAATGCTAATGTGCTTTACCTAGAAAGTCAAAAGTGCGTCCTCCCAAAATACAGATAGGAGTGTCAGGCAATAAAGCAGGCCGTTTTTTTATTGATGTCTTTTAGTATTTAGAAACCAAGAGATTAACAAGTGAACACTAGACCGGGATTAAAGAAATTACTCGGAAGGCTAGTCACTCCATTTGCCAGCCCTAGTCTTGAGCAACCGAAAGACGCAAGTGTCGAAGGCGTGTTGATAATCTTTACCAGCACGTACTGGTGTGTTAGAAGGAACCTTCTCCTGAGCCAGTAGCTTATGAACTTTTCTTGCAAAAGACTTTGAGCAGGTGATTTTTTCCTCAAGCCAGCATTAGTTTAGTTTTATATACCGACATTATACGTGCGGCTGTACAGAGTAACGCCAGCGAGCGTCGCCCGACATCGTAGCTCCATTAAAGATTCTCGTAGTGTGCCGTGTTATTTAGGAAACTTAGCCGGTGCTCCCAAGTTCGAATTTTGTTTAAATATAGTGTTGTTGTGCACGTAATGACGTCAAGTTACCTTGGCACTTCATAATTGCTGCCTTCAAAAAAAAAACAAGAAAAAAAAACGACATTTGCTTTTTCCCTGTCTAAAGCATGACCCCGAATGGAATTTAGTCCTAAGTCAAGTAAACAAATCTCAGACACGGGGAGCGCGTTGTAGGAATACACAGACAAAAAAAAATTAAACATTTAAGGGCACGAAGACAGACAATTGAATCATTTCTAAACAATCTAAACAAACATTTCTAAACTAAACAATTCAATCATAAAATAATATTTGAATGAAAGGATGGTGAATGTTTGTGCTTGTCACCCTTCAATCTCTTGGGATTTCGTTCTCTGTGTAAATAACCCCATAGCCAGTATGGCGTCGTGTATCTGGGAGCACAACTGTCGTCATCTAGAAACTAGAGCTACTAAATAAATTACGCGTCAAGCATCGGCACCTCAGCTACCACTTTTTCTTGCCTGCGCCGCCGGTTTGCTGCTTGGCGTAAAGCAGGCGCAATAGACCCCTTTCGAAAGTCGATCGAGCAACATTGGCGGTCGCCATTTTTTGGGCATGGAAGCCTGTGATTGGACCTGAGTGCTCGCCAAACGCTGGCGCAGAACTCGTGTCCAATTGGGGCTCTGAGTACGTTCCTATATAATGGTGTACTCGGATGATTGGCGCAGCTTTTATTACACTTTGTTTTCACCTCGAAAAAAAAGGACGTTTCGCTCATTGCTCATACCCCGTGCGAAGTAGTTCTTACAGAGACGTTTCATTTCAAACCAAACACACTGGTCCGGCATGGTATTGGGATCTTTTTCGATTAAATATATATAATAGCCCAGAGTCTAGGAAAAACAAAACCAGCATTTAAAAAAGATATTAACAAATTTTCTTTTCAAGAAAAATATATCAAGTGGAGCAAGGTGAAAACCAAATTTTGTGTGTTTGATTTTTTACGAAAATTTGTTAATTGTTATGCGTACTGAAAAGACTAAACTATTCATAAAGTTTTTCCTGGTAAATCTAGTGTATGCCGAGTACTTTTTTATTATACACTTGACAAACAGTCCAAATTACATTACCATAGGTAAAAAAAAATGCGAAACAGTGTATCTTTCACGTTTGGGTGAAAATATTGGAGCCTTGTATCTTCGTATTCTTTTATTAGCGCTTACCAAATACTGTCCTCGTGTAGCCCTTTCCGTGGCTATAGGCTGTTGGTATTTGTGTTTATTTAAATCCACGAATTATTTTGTAAAAAGTCTCAAATTTCTTAAAAACCTGAATTTAATCATTCTTTAAGCTTGTTCTCTAAAATTTTTATTTCATTCATAATAATTCTAATCCAGTATTGCTTTTCTAGATGGCGTGATCGAAATCCCCCTTCTTCATTTATATTTTTGCTAGAAGACTTTAAAATCAGATCCATCCACCAAAACTTTTCAAAAATCTAGATGCCGCAAGTTGGCTTTGTTTCAATATTTATATCTTCTATAGTCTGGTGTCAACTCTCTGTGGCAATGAAGTCAAAAGTAGGAGCGCGTGCGGTCGCGCACTTATAGGGTGTATTCACTGGCGGCCATATCCGTGTGCGCTAATGCTGAGCACGTGCTGATGGCTAGCTTTCACAGTTATTTTGCAACGTGCACCCCGCACCATCAAGATTGCTGGTCTTGGCAGCCTATTAATGCGAGCTCGTTCCGAGCATGCGCTCTAAACAGTGACCTCAAATATGGCGGCCAGTGAATACGCCCTATAGCGCCGATCGAAGCGGCGCAGGAGCGCGTTTCGAGGTGCGCCCGTGCTGAGCTTCAATCGGCGCTCAAAGTGCACGAGCGTACGCGCTCTTACTTTTGACTGCATTACACAGAAAGTTTGAACCCGAGTATAGTTTTCAGCCTGAAGGGTTAAATATTTGTGCCACATCAATGAGAAGAGTCGTGTTCGGGTGAATATTGCTATATGACTAAATTAAAGGCGTCCACCCTATCGTCCACACTAAAATATCCACCCCCATTTTCGTGGTCAGATTATTTTTCAAACACACGCAGTTTCGCTAGGGTTGAATGCCCTTAGAACTAGATTGAATGCACAGCTGTAAGGTAAACCTTTCTTCTTTCTTTTTCAATTGAAGAAGGTCAGCAACAAGTTTTCTTTTTCCAGCTGACAGAGGCAAGCAGCATGGACTAGCGAACAGTATGGTGACAACGACCCGTGAAAGATGCATCCCCTTTTCCCTAGCGTCAAGGCTCAGCCCGGTATAACTTAGTCGCGGTTGCTTTAATTTTCTCCTTATTGTTTGTGACATTGTGTCGCCACTTCGTCGGCTTGCGTTGTCGCAATAGACGCGCCGCTTATCCACATCGCGTGTGTTCGGCAGTTGAAAAGCCGTACCGTCTCAGCTTGTTTTCTAGTCGTGTTCCTATTCGAACGAAGGAATTAACCAACTCGATCGTCACAACTGCTGAAAACCACACCAACGAGAATATTTAAATGCATCAGAGTTGTCCTAGTGTCACAGCGACGCAGCTAGCATTGACGTTTCCTGCTCCAGCTTTTAGAGTCGCATTTGATCCTTGCAGGTTTGGACAATGTCCAACTTTCACAGTTCTAGTCGAGTGTCCTGCGCTAAGTACGATGGTCGCCATAAATATAAGATATATTGGAATTAACATTTTCGCTCTGTGAAAGACCTGAACATGTATCTTCTGAAATCAGCCCCCCCCCCCCCCCAGCATTCCAGCAGTGAGAGATACCAACATGTTGTGCCAGAATTACTTCGCACGTCTGGGTGAGAAACATTCTGCGTCCCGTGCCCTGTGAATCAAGCCCAGTTCATGCCCAAGTGCTGCCTACAAGCATGAGTTACTGAGATACAAGAATTGATTCCTGGCGGCAGGCTAGAGACAACTCCACTGAGAGTGCCGTCGGAAATCAATCCGAAATACAGAAAATTCTACGAGAAAAGAAAGCAAACTGAAATAGAAGTGGCCTTCAATAGAAACGTTTAGAAAATTGGCCACTACTTATGGCACAGAACCAAGCAGCTCTAGTCTCCCAAGTTATCGTTCTTGCTTCACTTGCGGCGACTGGTGGATGAATAGTATCCACCTAGCTTTTCTCAAGGCGCTGACATGCGGGGAGAAGTGACACCTTTTTAAACTTATTTTTAACTAGCGTTACTTTTACTGAAGCAATGAAATTAATTCCAGAAGCATGCATCGAAATACCTGCTGTGCAAGTCCAAACAATTGCAGAATGACTGTGGTGTTTGGGGAATGTCAGGTCCATTCGGCGGCCACAAGATCAGCGACGATGCCCAACGCATGGAGACTGACTGTCATACCAACGATGATCTTGATTGTTCAATTCAAAGTCCGAACAAAACAACAATGCTATAAACGTAATTAAGGATAGCACGCAGAAGTAGTAACCAAAAGGATCATGGCTAGGTCTATTCAGGAGACGTACCTAATGTTCAAGAAAGCCGACCCAGAGACTAAACTAGGGATAACGAAATTTTACTCGCTCCGTCCGAAGTGGGTGAAGGTGAATTCGAAACAAACAGTATGCGCCTGCGTGTGCTGCACGGATTTTGAATCTTTTGTCCGCCCTAGACTCTTTGCGCGAAGAAGCAATGACAAAACAGAAACTGATGTCATTGTGCGTCTGTTCGGATCCGACACGCGCTTGTTTGGAATGCGAATGCAAGGAATGCCAGGCCACCCGTAATCATTACGTTATAACGTTTAGAAAATGTTAAAGAGGAGCAAGTAACATTCTGCGAGTGGGAGAAAGAAGCACTATTCGAGATTACAACTCAACGACATGTCTTTCTTGAAGGAATTCAAAAATTCGCCCATTCGGTTTATTGCGCATAATTACATTCGGAAGCTTCAACGAGATGAAAATCGGCTCGTGAAAAGCTAAGGGACTAAGAAGCGCCTTTTCCTTCATTTTGCTTTTGCCGAGAATGGCAGAGTTTCATACCGAAGGTCCAAGAGTACCATTTTGACAAACACCAGCTTACGATTTTCACGTGCATATCATCAACAGCTAAAGGTCCCCGGAGTTTAGGCGTTGCATCTGAAGACCTCTATCAAGGCTCATAACAACGCACTGCTGGCAATTAAAATGATTGAAGAATTTCTGGAAAACAACGTTCCGGTTTATTAAAGTGTCACCTATGTTTCTCATGGAACTGCATCTCACTTTAATAACAAATACCATGTATTCAAGCTCAAGAAAATTGGCTCTGATAAAGTGAAATGGCTGTTCTCGGCGTTCTGGCGAAGGCAAGAACACATGCCGCTTAGTTGGAGGCTTACTGAAGCACCTTGCCACAATCAACAATTTTTGTTACCGAGACGAGATTTTAATAAGGACGGCGAAGGGCTTCTCCGAAGAAATAAAAAAACAAACAAGAAAAGTCGTCGTTTTGAACTTACCAAAAGAAGACGTTGAGTCAATCAGGCAACACAAGAACGAAGAGTGGGCATTCCCAGGTGTTCACAAAGCGATACGCTCTTCGCATGTTTGATCCGAAATTCAAGTCCCTGGTCAAGAGCCTAAGATGACATTCACTCTAAGTGTTCCGTCCTGTCTTTGAGCCCTGTGTGACTATGCGTACAAGTGCGTACAAGAAAAAAAAGAGGTGTGTTAATAAGTGACTGCTATCTTTGTCTGCTAAATAATTCCTTGTTTGTGAATTGGATGAACCGATTTACACAGCTTATTATACTTCACGTGGACGGTGGATAGTGCGTTCTGAAATGTGTATAACCCGCATGTTTATTTATCTTCATTAACTTATTTCAAATAAATAGCGCGTGTTGCGCAAAATAATATGCTTGTTTAGTGTAAATTATTTTTATACTAAGCATTTCTGACATATATCGCTTATAATTCTTAATTCGTATTGTAAAATTTTTGTTCCTAATGATCTTAATAAGTCATTCTCATCACCGATCCTTGATTTAATTTTAGGACCCACAAGCGTACACAAGGCAGAACAAGTTTCTGATATCTCTGTATGGCCGGTTATACATTCAATTGGCTTATACTCTTCTTATAAGTGTGGTTCTGCGTTTTTCGGTTGAATCCGTTGAACTCGGAAAAACTCTAGCCGGTAAAAATTTGGCGATTCGGATTTTTCGGAAAAACTCCGAATTTTGATAATGCCAGTTTTACGAGCTCCATTGTTTTCTTAAATTATTTCCTTTTATATTTTCCGAAAACTTCGGCGCTTGTTTCCCATTTTGTTCTGACTTTCTTTTGCTTAAGCGCCACAAAAAAATGTATTTTGGTCTTGTGTCAACTAAACGCGCCATCAAATCTCTACGGCTATAGTCGAATAGCGTCTCATGTATAAAAGAACTGCTGGACAAAATTTGCGAACTCCTGTTTCCTTACTTTTATTCGCAGCAGATACAAGCCGAACACTTCAAATTTTCGTGCACTACAAAAGAAAGCTCCAAAAATTCCGAATTTGTTTTACAAATTAAGCTCTTTTAAGCACCCTCCGAATTTGCTCAGAGAAACCCTGAAAACGAAGAATGATATTTATAAACCTCGGCTTTGCGTTTTGATACTAGCATTTAAAACAAATTTTCACTTCAAATGTGTTTCATTACAATAATATAAATCTTTAATAGAGTAGAATAATAATATTCGCGCAAAACGAGCCTTAAAATTGAACCGTCCTCAACCTGCATTCTTTCAGGCTAAAAACGAGAAGCTATAACCCTTGCATTAAAACCAACTTGCGGGAACTATCGTTTGCCGATTCGGGCTTGCTGATGTGTGTTTGATGTCTCCTAGCGAAAATACTACAAACAAATTGGGAATTCGGATCATGCCAGTAGAAAAACAATATGACTGGGAATTAATAAAAAATATAAAAACAATTTTTTTAAAATAAAAAGCCTCAATATATGATTATATTTAGAGTTTTATTAAGTTTGAAAATTAATATAAAATAAAGCCTGAATATAAACCAAACAAAAGGACTATCACAATATAGGTCGCGGATAGCACAATACCAGGACAGTATTTAGTAAACGACAATTAGAATGGACATAGATATACAAGGCTCCAAATAGGTCACCCGAACGTCAAAGGTACAATGTTTGGCATTTGTTATCTCGGTAATTGAATTTGGCTCATTTGTAAAGTGTATAGCAACAAATACTCGCCATAAAATAGATTTATAAAAACAAATATTATAATTATTTTAATATTTTTAATGTCCATAACAAGTTACAAAACTTCCTACAAAGATCAAACACACAAAATTTGTTTTTCACCTAATATTTTTTCGTAAAATAAAAACAATCTTTAATGCGGTTTTGTTCTTATAGACATGGCGCTATTACATATATTTAATCGAGAAATATCAAAATACCCACTCTGACCAGTGTGTTCGATATGAAATGAAACACCCCTACAAGATTTGGTTGTCTTGTCGTAGAAGTGATGCCTTTGGCGTTTCAAACGTGTACGTGTTGATAAGATAGCACATATCTAACCTAAAACGACCCTACATATATCTTAATTCTCCACATCAATAAAAGAAAAGTTGGAATCTTCCGCGAGGAGCTGAACTCATTTTACTACGCACGGTTTTTGAGGTGAAAAGCTGTATAGACGGCGGACGCTTTTGAAAAGGCGTATATGGGCAATGGTTATTTTTATTTATTTATTTATTTATTTATTTATTTATTTATTTATTTATTTAATATACCTCAAAGCGAACTTTCGGGGATTCCTTCGACGATGCGACTTCCTGAGTTTTAGATACGTTGCCAGAAACCTTGTGTGCGATATCGTTTAGCTCTCTCGGGGACTGTTCAAACGATACTCTGGAACGCAAAACCGTTGCTTGTGATATCAAAAGCTTCAGACGCTGTTAGAAGCATAAAGATGACTGAAGTATTTTGAGTCTTAAGCGTGGCGAATGTAGTGGCTTTGCTAATGCAATCTCCGGCGGAAACAAATATTTGGCTAAACCCTATCAGTGTTTCGCGGATTCAGGCAGTGAGGAGATTGTTATTCGTTCGACTCAATATTTAATAGATTGGTGACTATAATAAAAAAAGAATAGTTTTGCTTCGAAACTTTACATTCAAGGGGTGTCCACGCAGGAGACGCTTTGTGTTCTGCGCAGCATTTGCTGGACAAAAGCGGAGGTGTTGGCCCCGCTTCTGGTTAGCTTTGGAACTTCTTTTTTTGCCGCGGAGAAAATCACCTCCCGCTAAAGTGCTTGGAAGAAGCTTTTGAGTGCGTTCATGACGTAGCCCACAGTCTGCTGGCTGCGGTCAAGACCTCCACAGTTGTTTTTAGTCTTTAATCTCTAGAAAACAAAAGACGGAAGAAGACAGCAAGGATGCAAAAAGAAAAAGCAGTGATGCTTGCGCGGTTCGTGTCCTAACTATGGACGCGCTTGCCGAAGCGTTCTCGTTTTTTTTGTTTTTTTAAACAAGCACGTTTTTTTGTTTTTTTTTTTTTTTTGCCGAGCACAGCAAAAGGCGCGTTCTATTTAGGGCATCCAACCTTAGGCGTAGGTTCGCGAGATATAAGAGAGTTTTAGTAGATCGTTCCGGTGATTCCGATAACGACACCCGATACTACGCCGCAGCCTTTGCTCATGCATCGTATCGTTATCGGGTATAGTTATCGGGAGCATCGGAGGTATCGGAACGATCTACTAAAACTCTCTATAATATGCTTATAGCGCGAACCTACACACCGATGTGACATACGGCGCCGTCTTTCTTTTGTACTGTAAGGTTGCAAAAAGGTTTTGATTTTATGAGCTGACAATGAAGCAGTTCAGAGACGTGCAGTGACTGCAGGGGAGAGGGCTTTCAAGTCTTAGTGCCAGGCAAAAATATCAGTATAGAAGGCGATCGTGGAATGCATAACGAAGTCTTTTTTTTTCCTTCTTCTGAACTAGAATATTCTCTTTGAAGTGGACTCCGAACGAAGTTAAAGCAAACAATGGATCCCACTACACGTACATATCGCTCCTACCCCGAGTCAGCATTCGTAGCGGAAACTGGTGCTTCTCTGACAAATTGAGGGATGTGTTTTTTGTTTCTGCTTTTCAAAAATGTTTGGCACGCAGAAATACACACGCACAATCGCAGCCTTTGGGACATTTGTGTATTTTTTTTACCAGTGCCGTATTTGTTTTACGAATAGCCACAATGTTTGAAAACGGAGCGTACGAACCTACCACCCAGAGCACGCGACTTCGTTGTAAACGAGATCTGTACTAGGGATTCAGACTTCAGTTTGTGCTGGTCGCTTCACGCCTTGACGAATGAAACTAAAGAGTGCGAACAGTAGAGGCACGAACTAAGACATAAATACAAAGGGGAAAGGCTGCTGTAATTTTAGTGTATGCGCTTTCGCTCGTTCTTTTCATGTTCCCGCCATCTATTTCCATTCCTCACTATTTATTTATTGTATTTATTTCACGTAGCAAAAGTCCTTATCAGGACTTGCGTAAAAGTGGAAAGAACAACACTTAAAAAAAGCTTGGTATAAACAGTAAGAATGCAGTCATTCAAATACATACAGATCACTGCATGTATATATCTTAAGACGCGAGCACTACGAAGAACAAAATTGCTCTTTTATAGAAGAGAAACGTTTTCAAGCAACACATTCCATTCACGTATCGTAATGGGAAGAAACGAATTTATAAAGAACTTGGGGAATCTGTATTGTTCGAGATGTCGACCGTTTTTCTTCCTTTAATTCTTGATTGATGATGTGTCACATAATGCCATTTGTCAATATGAAGAAGATAAAAAGCACAATGTAAAAATTTTTTAAACCTTTAGTTTTCCGCGTACAAACAACAGACAGACTTGCTTGAGAACAGAGGTCTGTAAGTAACAAGGCGGAGGCACCAAGAAATACTAAGCGCACATAAAGGCGCTGTCACCTTTAAACTTCTTATTCAATATATATTATGTAAGGATCTCTCACTTCTGAGGCATGTTCTAGTAAAAGTCTTGTCAATGTTTTCTACGTCTGTAGCCTGCTTTCATATCACGCATGCTTCGGACATCTTTTGAAGGGAATTAAGTCTATTATTGGTGGTTTGAACAGCGTCGCAGACAGGCGCACATCATCTTAGATTGGTTGTTGTAGTGACGCCAAGGTACTTCTATTTCCCTACGCGAGTAAAAAGGCATCAAGTTGTAGGAAAACTCTATTGGGTTGGAGAGTATACGTGATATGGTTATGCATGCAGCATTTTTAAGGTTCGGAAACATTTCCCAAGTGCACATTATCCACCTATTTCAGCCAGAAATCTATTTAGTTTCTCCTGATCAGCAGCCACCTGAATCTAACTATATACGAGACAGTATTTAGAAAACAACCTGTCACGCGCAGCTTCATTGCCAATTAGGTGGTTTATAATTTTTAAACAATCAAGGAACCCAAACACAGTCTTGTGGGCATCCCTGATTGAACGTCCCACTTATCTAATTAGCTATTTGGAATACTAACGGCCTCCCGGCGAATGTGGAAATAAACTGTAAAAAAGCTCGATATTAAGTTAGGCTTAGAGCTTTGGCAACACGCGACGACATATCGCTAACAGTTATAGCTAAGCTAAATGACGGAGCATCGGCTACGATTCAAGCCCAGGGTCTAAATAAAATGGTCGGTTCGTCGATTATTTATGCAGAACACTCCCTCAAAAGTTCACTGCGATTTAAGTATTGATCCTGAATGAAGGAAAGACAAAGAAGAGACATCTGAACCAATAATGCAGTCTGCGCTGCGGCACTGTGCAGAGCGCAAAAATGCGAACAAATGTCATGCCCATTCTAAGAACGTAAATTTATTTTTCGGTGAAAACATGCATAACTCTAATTTCATCAAAATGAACTTTATTTTGAAGGCAAGCACATATTGGCCTTTTCACTGCACTGCAGCAAATAATTACGACAGGGTTGTCGCTTAGACACCGAGGAGTCTCTCGAGGGCATAGTCACAGCTGCGTCAGAGAGGCAGGGCGTCGTTTAATATCTGCACGTTTTATTTTCTATGTGATTCGCTCTTAGGCGCTCTCACTGACTAATGCTGTAATCTGGTTGCCTGCGGAGCGAAAGGAATTCATGTGTCAGGTATATTTGTAATCCATATAGAAATTTATGTGTATTTCAGCTCAATCAATGGCTTGGGTTTGCCCAACATCAGGAAGGAAACCCTGCATGCAGACTTCGATGTTGATTTCAACTAATTAAGGTGGAGTTTACATGAACGCAGGTGAATGCATGAAAGGGCGCCACAAGAACGCACAACACGAGAGCACGGACGGGAGAACGCGCGACATGGAGAGCGCCGCGACACGAATGCGCGTGCCATTAGAGCGCGCGTCATGAGAGCGCATGTGCGCGCCTTGGGAATGATTGATATCGGAGGGCTTTGCGCTTTGTGGACGTTGTCTTCGATATGTGCTGTTCAAGGTTTGTTGACATTGGAGGTTCCTATATACTGTAAAATATGTTGGTCAATGAACTAAAAGTCTCTAATTAACCCTTTAATTTATGGCTGTACTGTTCATGTTGCAGTTGCAAGTACCGCCGTCTAATCGCGTGGCTGGAAGGGGGTTCCAGCAGAAATGTCACAGGAAAAACTGTCCCCGCAAAAAAGTCCCCGGAAAAAATGCCCGGAAAAAAGGTCAGTTCACACGGGAAGAATAAAAACACAGAAAATATACCTATACCAACGCGCTCTGCTAAGTGTACATAATTCTTCTTTTAGAGCCTTGTTTGTGCTGTCCAAGACCCATCTCATCATGTCACATTTACATTCGTGCACCTTTTATGAAAGAACTGTGTGTGTTTGTCCCTCATATATTTTCTGTGTTTTTATTCTTTCCGTGTGAACTGTACTCCATCCAACGCGCTCTGCTGAGTGTACCTAAAGAAAGGTTCCCAGGTGTAAAGTAGGAACAAATGTCACGAAAGGGTTCTCTATCGCTGGGTTCCCCTGATTCTCATGGCCTTAGGGCGGTCCGGTCGTCGTCCGGTCCAAGTGACCTGACCCACCTGGAGGTAGACAGGAAGGCTAAAAAACACTGTAAACTTGAAACCGGAAATTCGGAGGCGTGGTCAGTCACAGACTCCCAATAGTAAGCTATCGAAGCCTTGCGCTCCGAGGTATCGACCGTGACAATGAAGATGTCATAGGACCAAGTCGGTGCTCCCCCAAGAAGAGGTGCAAGTCTACACTCGTTGAAATGCAACGCCGTCTTGCAACGCCACAACGCCGTCTGAAATAAACCTTTATGGCACATCCAGCCAGAAGGCGATTATTGTGTTTTGTTCATTTCGAGTTTGCGAAAATTGAATTGTTCAGACTTCCCACAGGTCTGTGTACTCAACCAAAAAAAAAAAGACGTAAAGCGTTCGATCCGAGAAAATTCTGTTTGAAGACTCAAACATCGATCATTTCCAAGTCGCGCACATGCACTCTCGTGACGCGCACTACAGTGGCACGCGCTCTCGTCTCGCGGCGATATCCTGTTGCGTGCTCTCGTGTCGTACAGCCTGAATGCATACCTTTTTCAAACGGCTGCACCACCAAACAAAGACTTTTCACCGTACCAACCATGCATCAATAGTTTTAAGTTTTCCTCTTCTTTTCTCCCCGTAAAGCTATATAGTGAAAATTTTTTTGCGATATTACTACCCAAGATTTTGCTAGTGCACGTGTTTCTGCGTTTTGTTCCGAGTGATCGTGCAACTCGTTTGTAATTTTACATGCTTTCCTACGGTTTCCAGCCATCCACGCGACCTTTGAAAAAATCAGCAGCTTTTGTAAAATAACATAAAATATAACAGTTCCTGCGTTCCTTAAGCAGTCGATGTTTCGGTTCTTATTCAGACACCCTTCTATAGACATTCACTTTTTCTTTTGTTGGCCTATTACTTTTATAGCAAATGACAACGACAGGGACCTGTCAAGTACGAGCATCCTATTATCACTCCGCGTCCAATGATGTGACGGCAGTCCCCGGCAAGAACGCCGAAACAGATATCACGAAGCACAAAGCGTGGACATATTACGCCACGGCCGGTGTTTCTTGAGCTGTCAGGGAATATAGACCAACTCAACTCACTGGCGTCAAGCCAATGCGGTTGCGCTGCAGTCGGTACTGCGCATGCGGAGACGCTTTCACTCCTCCCGAGTTTTGTTTGTGCGAACGGGCAGTGCCCAACCCTGGTGCGGGCAAAGCGGGCTTGTTGGTAAACACTCTGCTGGTGTGTAGCTTCCGATACCTTCGCGCTTCGTTCGTGCGTATGACGGGCTGAGAATAACAAGGTCGCCATTCGACCGGTCAACTATGAAGGTGGACTTTATGGGCGTTCTACGTGCTCTGCGGCAAAGTGTAGCTTGTTGGACCTAAAAACTGCGGGAAAAGACTCTGCCCCTGAATTCCCAGGTAGGGCGACACTACGTCACTCATTGAAAAGCGACACGTCCTAGATGACAAGGCGGTTACGATGGTTTTTCGACTTCCCGGAGGCCAGCGCAGGGCGTAGATTGGACACTTTGCACCACGTCACCGTTCCGCTGACACTCGTGTTCTCACTGATTTCAGACATATCCCACGATGGCCTCCAGCATGTGATGTAGAAATCTATCATGGTGGCCTTGTCATCTAGAAGCTGTTAATATGGTAGAAACGCATTTTGTGCGTGTGTCATGTCGTCAGTGGAAGGCAGGAGTATCTGTCGGCAATTAACCCTTTCTGAAATTCAGTGCCATCTGGTGGCTGAAATGGCGGTTTAACATTTGCCATACTAATGGCGTCCATGAACCTGTAACCTGCCTTATCGGTTTATCGGGCACCGTCACTTTGGCATGTCAACGACAAACGAGAATGTGCTCTTCACTGTACAGTTCTTTCTCGATCATATCTTTGAGTTTCGATGGCCACAAAGATGAAACCAGTCAGAACAAAGCGCCAAGCCAGATAGATGCCTTCGTAAAGTTGTAAACATCAAGGGGCTTTGAGGTAGATTCTTTGCTACTAACAGATTTACTGGACCTGGGTTATAGAAATGAACCCTTAAGCAGCTCTTGCATTCAAATCCTGCGATGCAACGTGCTGACGTCTCGAGTGTATAGGCCTCCAATCCTCAGCTTAGGAGTACCTTCACCCTGTTCCTTCATCAATAAACAGAAGGCCGCCATGAGTACAGCACATATGCCTTTTTTCCGATGATGATGATAGTGATCGAAGTGGCCAGACTGAATTTCGGAAAGGATCGTCGCCATAATCACGAACCTCTGTCCGATGCTCAAACCTGCCTCGCCACATTGGTCATTGGAATCAACCTTTCTTTTTGAAGCGGCGGAAATTCCTTTGCAGTTCTTAGATGTGCGTATTCATAAACTGTGCGGTTTACAGCCGAGCGAGTAAGGTGCAGGCGACGTTCGTTTAGAGAACAGTTCGCTACGCTATCGATTCGATCCCGGTCGGTCCGGCGCCGGCATTGATCACTGCGCCAAAGATTCCTCGAAGAAAAATAATGTAGCTTTCGTTGTTTCTTTTTTTTTTCTAGAGCCCAACTCTTAGGCGCTTCTTGCCGTTTGCTTAGCCGCGCTAAATTTAGCGGGAAAATTAGCGTCACGTGAACTCAATACATATTTGATTCCCCGCCAAATTTAGCAGGGAAAATGACGTCACATGACTTGGTGTTACGTCACCTATGAACAAATTAAGTTTCTCCGTTATATTTAGCGGGGATATTGTGAGAGGAGTGGAGGTTAGGGTGGGAGGGCAGGAGGAGGATGAGAGGGTACGCAGGAGGAGGGGAGAGCACGGAGGGGGAGAAGCGGAAGGCATGGAAGAGGAAGGAGGAGGGAGAGAAGGAGGGAGGAGGAGGAGAGGAGTAGGAAAGGGTACGGACCCTCCCCTCCCCTCCGTACCCTCCCCTCCGTACCATCCCCTCCACCCCCTCAAGAGTTCCGCTCTAATTCCACGTTACAGAAATTTGTAAACGTCTTGCATTCTTTTTTTGTTTTTTTTTTAGTCGTTAAACGCTTTGCTAAAGCACTGCAGTAAAAGCGCCACGCTAAACAGGCGCCTTCAAACCCGCGACGGTTTGATAAGTTGTTTACCCTCGTGAACGCTTTTGGAATCACTGGAGCTCTCAAGTGTTGCAGAAAAAAGGAAAGTAAAGGCATTTGCTCGCTCTTGAAGCTTCTAACGCAGAAGGCGGACGTTATTTGGACACAGGAAATGCATCCGCAAAACCGGATTCAGCGGGAGCATCTCTGGTTTCGAGCGAGGGACATCCCAGCAACACGAGGGAGCACGCCCAAAAGTGCCGAGGACTTTCCTTAAAAGGGTGCAACCCAATCTCAAGTTTGCATTTGTACTCTTTGGAAGAAAGCTTCAGAGAAGCGTAAGTTAATACTTCTTTTGGTTTCCTTTATATCGTTCTTTCTCCTGGGTTTTAACGGTTTCCCGGCTGCAGCTAGTTGAAGCTAAACGTTGCCGAGAGTATCGTTATTCCAAAGATGTTTAGTTTCGTTCTTTAGTCCATTAGAAGCAAAAAACCAAAGGTCTTGACCGTAATATCTTTTTACGGAGCGAGCAATGCAGAAGCGTCTGACAAACGTTTTTCCCCTTTTTTGGACAAATATTTTTGGTAGGGTTTACGAATTTTCTCGTCAGAAGCGTCATCCAGAAAACATTTATTCGCTGCATGGCCTACAGGGGTTAGCATCCGTTTACAGTCGTTCCCCTGCAATCACTCGCTTCCGCGCGCGTTTTCACGGCACACAAGAAGGCGTATGTACAAAATAAAAATCCAAGTATGTTTTTATATATATATATATATATATATATCTGCAATTGAGAAAACAATGGATGCAAAAAAATCTGTAGTTAGCTTTTGTATATTTTATTGTTGACTTCCTCCATTTGTGTGTTATCTTGCAACACTCAGAGCCTTTCACACCCAGAATATTCTACTGCGGTTAAAAAATAAAGTGCGGCTCATGAAAGCGACCCGTCTAGTAACCGCCTCAGCCTAAACGGAAGGCATCCGAGAAGTCGGAACATCACGTTTCACCACAAAAAAAAAAAAGGTAATTGTTCAGTCATACTAATGACTCTAAGCGGATTTTCACTTAACTCGAATCCCGCTAGAATACAAAACAACAACAAATTAGTTGTTAGTTGTTTATGCAGCAGGAGTTTTGTCTGCCAGAACATGGCGACATTCTTACCCACTGTAGATGTGAAATTTGACAAATGCAGTACGACTTCTAGCCTGGGTCTTTAACGTGCACCACGCAGTAGTGATACACGACTGCACGCCGGTACGAAACTCATTCATTCATAAATAGGGGGTGCATAGGGGTACATGCCTTGTCCCATATGTAACACCCCAAACCTACATTTGAACGTTCAGTTCACTGATGTCGAGCTGGCGATTCCAACTTTTACCAGCAGCTTGAGAGCTGTTGGGTATAACGTACTAAATAGCTAATGTGCGTATCAAAGACAAAAAAAGACACAGAAAAACACTGAGGTTTCGCAGCAGGGCCAACAAAACCTTGATTCTTTAATTGCAGCCTTTAATGCGTACGTTAGCTATTTTAATAAGTTGTATTGGTCTACTATCAAGCCGCACTTGAAAGCTGGTGTCGTCGGTTCAACGTCTGTGGACGGACTGAACGTTGAATTGTTGTTTTGTGTGTTACATATGGGAGGAGGGGTGTACTCTTATACACCCCCTGTTTCTTAGAGTGTCCAGATCGAAATGGACAGGAGTGGGGATTGAACCCAGGATCACTGGGTTCTGCAGCGCGAGCTTTCGCTCTACGTGCTCCAAGCTGGTGTGCGCTAGCCCACTCGGACACCGAGTGGGCTAGCTTTTTAAGTGTTGTTTGATGTGTAAAGGATGCAGGTTCACAAGTTTAGGCTTAAGTGTGACCGAGTGTATTTTGTACACACTTGTGACCACCTACGACAAGTGATCACACTGGCGCCATCTATCAATCAAGTAACTTCCGAACGATTCCAATTTGCATATAGCTAGACGGAAAGTTTTGAGCTAATTGCGAGATTAAATTTACGCACTAGCTATGAAAAAATGGACACGTACAACATTGTCAGAATTACTTCGGGTTCAACATGAAAGATAGACGCGTAAAAATAGAGACTATAAAGCAATTAGGTCCGACGAATTCTCTTGCTATCTGATAATGCCATTTTTTCAGTGGACAAATGAGTCACTGGTGACACTAGTGTCCTCTCCTTGCAAGCGGTTAAGGGGTATTCACACCAGGGGAGAAATCCCTCCTTTCGCTCTCCGGGAAACGCATCACGTGTTAACAACGTCACGTTCTTTTGCGCGGAGCAGCGCTCACGTAGACACCCATGGGGTATGGAGGAGATTTTGCTCGGGCTGCAAAAACACTTCCCACTTCACCGTGGCTTCTCTTTGGAAGTTGCGGTATTTTCTTCAGGTGTCTGGAAACCTAACAGATTTTTCTCAAGGAAATACCGGCGGTGGCATCGGGATCGCCTAACTTGTGGCTCGCGCTGTTGCGCATGTCGTCTAGGACACCCGAAGAAGTGTTCGATATCCATCAATGCCATCCTCAAGCCGCTCTTAATTCAACTGGATTTAGAATCCACGTCCTTTGTGTTGCATCCACCGATTCAAAAGGCATCTTTTTTTAGCAGGAAGTAATTTGTCGTCTTCTGCGTCTAACAGCGCTGCTGCCATAATCGCGTATCGCCGTTTCATGTACGCCCCCATTTTTCTTCTCTCGTCAGCGCGCACCGAGCCCTGTTGTTGACAGTGCGACCGCTAAATGCGTCTTATAACACTGACCACAGCCTCTTATATACTTACAAAGCCTGACATATCGCCACAAGAAGCAGCCGCCGAAATAAAAAAGATGATATGGTAGAAAACTGATGACAGGAGAGCCACGTGACTGGCGCCCCGCTACGGCGAGACGCCGAAACACACTTGTGTGTTTCGGGCGAGACCCGAAACAAGTATGTTTCGGGTCCTCGCCGCTGCAAAAGTTGTGCACTGACGTCCAGGTTCGACGAGAAATGGCTCTTTGATGCTCTGCGCTACCAGATTCTCGCGGTCCAAATCTGCGACCGGGCACTCTATGGCTCCGTCGTCGAACTCCCAGACTTTGTAAGCATAGAGGAGGCTGTGCACTGATATTCCTTTCGACTCCCCCTCTTTTGTGAATGGTTGAGTCGTGAAAAAGTCCCGTTGGTTTCGCTGGTCCTTGACAACATGGAGATTCCTCCCCGAAAAGCATCTCCCGTTTGAATAATCCTTAAGCGGCCACAAAAAACTGGGTCACACTCACACGCAAATGTGTACACACAAACTTAAAGGGACCATGAAGAAGACTTGGAAGTTCCGTTTAACGATTCAAATACGTGTGAGGTGTCCTCCGGGTAAAGTTAACGAAGGTTTAGCCCGAAACTGCGCTTGCGTGCCACACAAAAAATAATTTAAAGGTTCCAGAGAACATCACGTCGGGACCGGTGACAGTGGTGACTAACGCTCGTGAGGTGATTGGTTGAAGTGAACTTAAACCCCTCGTTTTCGTTTTTCATCATAAATTTGTAAAACGAAACAGTTTCTTTTTTATTTTATAGCTACGAAAACCATATGGTTTCGCCAGAAAGTATCACTACAATCTAAATAAAATACTATTTCAGTCCGCGAGCGCTTGGACTGAAACGATTGAAACGCCGAGCGCCTTTCGCTCGCGAATAATAGGTGGTGGCACCTTCAAAAGCGTTTTGTGTAGCAACAACATAAAATATTCGTTTCACCATGAAAAAGACAGAAGTAGCCAATCATTGTGTTTTGACATGGTTGAGTTCTGTTTTGTCACGCGGTTCTTGGTTCCACGCGTCAAGGGAGCTGCAGAAACTGTTCCATGTTGAAGCGCTGCCTTTTCCGGTACCCCCTCTGGGTCCATGTCAAAAAGCTTCTATTAGACCTGGTCTAGCACGCCACGATTTCTTTTGAGACGAGACCTTTCTGCGCCTGTGGTGTGCTGAAGTGTTGTCCGCGAATATGCGGGAACGAGAACTTTGGCAAACGCCCCCGCGCGAACCCAAGACTCCGTCACTTTTATACTGAGCCTCCTCAAGGAGGACCATACTTGTGTCATGCCTTGGATTAATAAAGCTGATTGCTTCCGTTTTAAGCCTGTCACGGTGTTCTCACTCACTTCATACGTAACAGCGACACGCAACAATTATTTTTCTTCGCAATTCGATAGTGCCGCCGGCATCGCGATTTTCAGTAAACGATGTCTATAAATATATAAGGCCCATACACACTTTGTGAACATGATAGCGCTTCAAGACAGAGACAAGAGTAAGAACGAGACAAGACAATGTGGTATCATTGTGTTGTCTCTTTCACGGCTTAACACGGACGCAATGAGCTTTATTAATCCAAGACATAACACAAATATGGTCCTGCTCGTGGAGGCTCAGTGTAAAAGCGGAGAGTCTTAAGCTCGCGCGGGGGCGTTTACCACAGTTCTCGTTAGAACATTGTGTTGTCTCGTTCTTACTCTCGTCCCTGTCTTTAAGTGCTACCACTCCCTCAAATTTCATTACAAACTCGCCCAAGAATCTTTATTACTCAACCAAACACACAATTGCGTTTGAATGCGTTTGACTGCTTTGCGTCAACAAACGGCCGCGAGTCCCCGGGTCATCCGTGCTTCGCGTGAAGCGTGCCAACCAATACAAGGACTAGCTCGGCAAGCGGCATACGAAGCACTAATGTCCTGGTACTCGCCGTCGCAACGCGGTACAGCGCTCTCACACCGCAAAGTGCCGGTACAGCTCACCGCGTCATCTACGCTCGTCACCAATAAATTCTACCGAAACCTACGGTTTACTGTTGGCGACACCTCCGTTTTAAAAAAAGTTGTATGGCGGGAAATCCGAACGTCACTTTCAGTTTTGTTGATTATTTTTATACGAAATATTAAGCTTCATACAACTGCATAATAAGATTGGGCATATTGCCAGGTTCCTAGAAAGTGGGAGAGCACATTTTTCTAAAAAAGTTCAAATTCGTCTTCATGGTGGCTTTAACGTATAATACAGAGCTAGAAGTGCGACACTTCTAGCTCTGTACAATTGACTACTTGTGCCTTGTCTCAAATTATACTGTATTAGATCAAATACAACAGACTCAGGTAGGCAAGAACCGTGAGTGAAATGCCAACTTCGATTGCAAAGAAGGTTCTTACTTTTTTATTAATGAAGTAAGTTCATTAAGTGATATTTTCTCCGGACAAATCCCTTTCCGGGCCGCAGCTCAATGCTATATCTTAACATTATGCATTCAGAAACCAATTTTTTCGGTTCGTTTAAAGTAGATCAGATAAACTCGATATAACTAGTGCTAGCGTGAAGGTCACACGGACTCTCATATTGATGTCTAGCGTAGTTTGTTTATGCGGGTGAAGTAATCCGGCTATCATTTTGTTATATCAGACATTCTATGTGGTATGTTTGCTCTAGAGTGTGTTCTTTTTATAGATCTTGTTTCTCAGTCTTTTTAACTATCTTTAAGGAAAGAACTTGGCTTTTCACAATTGTTTTTAAGTTATAAGTTATAGCTCTTATCATCAATAAAAAAATCAGATGTGGACATTTATTTTCAATTTTCGTAATCTCGGTCCAGGAATCTGGGTTATTTTTAGTATCTGCTGTTCTCGGGTTAGATCCGCAAAAATATAACAAATAACATTCTGCCGAATTAATCTTTTTTTCAGTTTCTTATTAAACAAAAGAAAGTCAGTATCCTCTAGCAGTACTATTGTGCCTGGAACGCGTCCAAAAGAGCCGTCCCTCGATTTCCGTCTTATGACGTAATAGAAGTGTCATGCTGTCGCCAGTCGCGATCCTGGCGGCGTCCCAACAGCAGCGGTGTATATGGCAGACGCCTGTTCTGCTGCAGGTCGCTCTCCAGTGTGGCAGTCCCCGGAAGCTTAGGAAGCCAGACGTTGGGACGCCTTGACGACAGTGACACTCGCGTTCGGCTACGCTACTCGCAGCTTCGCTTTAGCATTTCTACAACCGACCCCCAGGAGCGCGACATGCAACAGGATGACACTTCGGCCTTTGTGACGTCATTTGCTGCCACTTCGAGACCACTTTTGATGCATGGGCAGTATAGTACGCTATACCCAACAGTCGGAGACGGGCTGCATGCATTATAGCAGTACGGCACAGCTTTTGCCAACATTACTATTCGCGACTCCAGCAAAACGGACGGAACCTAGCGGAACGAACAACTGAACTGGCCGGAAGAGGTCCTTTCGCGATTTCTTCTTGCCTCTTGGGGCTTCCGTTATCGCATGTTGTCGGTGGTCTGCGCGAAAGAACAGTTCCCTCGGTGACTCCGTCGTAACTGTAGTATCGGCTTGTTCCCAGTGTTGCTTCGCAAAACATCCTAAGCAACCACGTGAGCCAGACATTCCGCGTTCATCAACGTTCATCAGCACCGTGGAAGGAGCGTACGCAGTCTTTTCATCGCTTCCTCGAGGAAGGTCAAGCCTCTGGAAGCTCGCTTACGCCAATACATCGCCGCAGTTTCGAATCGTGGAGGCTAAAAAGCGGAGTAAATTTAATTTGAGTCAAACGCGTACAGCCGTTCTTTGATAGCTATGCGCTGAAGTCGCGAATAATCACTGTCAAATTAAGAACAACAAGGCGCGTCTTTAAGACCCCCTGCCTCCATCGAATGCTCTATGCCTTCCGTCGTGCCATAGCCTCCTCTATACTCACAAAGCCTGGCAGTTCGAGGACGGAGCCATAGAGTGCCCGGTGGCAGATTTGGAGCGCGAGGATCTGGTAGCACAGAGCATCAAAGAGCCATTTCTCGGGGAACCTGGACGTCTGCGCACAGCTTTTGCAGCGGCGAGGACCCGAAACACACTCGTTCGCTCGGGAGAAGTGTTTTTCGGCTTCTCGCCGCAGCGGGGCGCCAGTCACGTGGCTCTGCTCTCATTCGTTGTCTGCCGCTCCAACTTTTTCATTTCGGTGGCCTCTTCTCGTGGCGATGTGCCAAGCTTTGTCACCTTATAGGAGACTATGGACGTGCTTTGGCTGCAGGTGTGCACGCTTTAAGATCACAAGACGTCGACGCGTCGTCGAAGGTACGAAGCTCGTGTTGGAGGCAGGACAACTAAAGCTCCTTCTGGCCGTTCTCACTTCTCAGTGGCTTGAGAATATCTCACCTGGAAAACTCACTTTGGAATACGCACTTCTCGCGTCCACCGGAGCAGAGCCATTGCCAGTTCGATTCGATTACAGCGCCGCTCTTTGGCAGTCCGTCCGTTCCGCCAGTTTGATTAAAGTTTGTTGTTTAGCCGGCGTTAAATAGTCCCTTTTGTAAGACGAAGAAAGGGGGGAAGGGGGAAGAAAATATCATTTTGCGTGCACAGGTAATATCTTTCTTTTTCTCTGCTTCGGTTTGTTCTTGAAATTAGGCAGTTAACGATAATACCGCAGCACGGCGCGACTGTACCACCTCCTCCCTTCCACCGTGTATAGTTCTCGCAGTGACCGCTGGGCGCTGATGTGCGGGTTCGAGCCAGATTCTTTGAAGCAGGCTTCTCTGACAGTTTCCCTACTGAGTTGTTCCAGTAACGTTAGCCATAGCGATGGGTACTAAAGGCGGTTGTGCGTATATGGCAGGGGGTGGCCAAGCTGCGGCTCGCGAGCCGCATGCGGCTCTTTGCGTGTTGAAGTGCGGCTTGCGACTCCCTAGTAAACCTACCCCCCCCCTCTTCTTACCGGTCGCACCAGCACTTCCCGAAAAATAGGAATAAAACACGGTTTAAATTGAAGGACAGGTTGCTGTTTGGTTGTCTTGCGCTACTGCTACCTTACCAGCTGGACTGCGTTGGACTCTGATAGATCTAAAGTAGTTCAAGTTTAATTTATGGCTCTGGACAAAAGTGTGCCCCCCCCCCCCCCTCGCTTTCTGTCTTTCCTCTTCCAGGTGGCTCTTGGAAGTTTAGTAGTTTTGCTTGCGGCTCTACCAGCGAGTCAGCCTGGCCACCCCTTGTATATGGCTTCTCGTTGACTTCCCGAGCACTTCCTTATCGAATGGTTAGTTTGTCTTTCAGATCCCTCTGTCATAAGGGACAAAAAACTTAAATAATTACTTCTAAGGATAGTGGTTCGTCTTATCTTTAGGGCAAAACATGCGGGGTTCTTTTGTGATCGGGGTTTGTATGCCTAGTTCCTCGGCATTTTATAAAAATATTTTGGATGTAACCTGTAGGCTATTTTTTTGTTGTTTGTCTCCTTCGTGTACTTTAGAGGGCATTTGAAAACATCCGAGTATTTTTGAAAACCTTCTAAACTTCGTTTTGTTATGGTTGGCACAAGTACAATATATACATATATTTTTTTCCTTTTTTCTCGCCTGTGCAAACATTTCTTTTTTTAGCAATCTTTAGTTATTACAGCACTTAGCCTCGCCAGCCTGTTTCGTTTCAAAAGTAAAGCTTGAGAGACATGTCGTAAGCAAAGAGTTATTGGCTGGAAAGATTGCACGGATATTTCGGATGAATTTTTGGGCAAAATACATTTTTGTTTATTGCAACCAGACGAAGTAATCGCAATGTAGATAAGGGGTTAAATGCAATTTTTCTCTGTGGAGATTTGATGTTTCACTTGTTTTTACTTGTACATGCTTTTTTTTATTCTTTTGATGTTCTACATACTTTAGGTATGTAAATGTGGAGACCTAAATAAAATCATTTCCTTGTGCACACAAAAAATAAGACAAAATTAACATAGGCGTGAGTCACATAGAAATATATAAATGAAAACAGAAAACATATTTTTTACAGGAACCGATAAAAGTGCATCGAATCCAAAACAAAAAAGCAACGAATCCGAAAACGTTACGCCATAATTATCTTAAAGATTCTGGAATATTTACCGGCTACCAAAACGTTGCAAGTAATTGTTTTGGCCGAATCAATTCCGACACTGTCAGATTTCACAGAAGCAATACAGACGACCATAATCCAATATTCGTTATACTGATTATAGCCTCAGGAGAGTACACTCCTTATGTTTCATTTCTAGGTCAAAATATATCGTTGCATTGCGCCCTAGGACAACATTTTCTGTACCTTTATTCCTTTCCATTTGCGATAATTTATTCCCACCATAATGAAGGACCGCAATATTGCAGAAAATAGTGATAGCGTCGAAATGATAGCACGCATCTAAATTAAAATTTTTGTTGTTTCCATAAAAGCTTTCGATTCATAGAAATGAAGTAAAGTTTCTAAAGGTCTCCATATAGATGATTATTCTCTCCATCTCTCTCTCCCTTCTGCTCCCTAAAAAAAGTAATGTCTCTCAATATTGCCAATGTTTACGATCGTACTGACATAGTCGTCATATAGCAGTCCCATGTCTCAGCATCATCTGGTTTACAGAGTAAAATTTAGCACCCTCCGACCCAGCGTGATGCCTGTAGCCCTAGAATCACCACTGGCGATCCAAGGAGTGGGTCAGCCTCTCTACTCACCTCCGTAACGTCAGCTGTTACCAATACCCCATTCACTCCGCTTCTCCGAAACCATTTCGGATCGCAGCACAAAACGTCTCACGAAGCAGGCGAAGCGCAAAAAGATGGGACATATTATCGTGAAAAAAGCCGATGTGTCGATCGAGACGAAGCCACATCACTTCGCGCTGAGGAGCGAACGTGACTTACGACCAAAGTGGGAATTTCGCGCAGATGGGATGATCTGAGGTTGCTGTAGGGCATCACTGTATCAATGCATGTCCACCTAACATCCCCCAGAAACAATTTAGGTTGAAAAGGTTGACAGAATGGATTCCTCACTCTCTAACATGACACTCGAACGGAAGCTAGGGCACCCCTCGACCAATCAAATTTACTTCTTTCCACCACGGGACTGCGCACAGCCGCAATTTGCCCTTTACCGTTCGGCAGACGACTTATTGGCCTTGTTCGGGTGTAGCCCCACACCAATGTCGGCTCAGAAAGGAGCATCTTTTTCTTCGATAACATGGAGGTGTGTTCACGCCGGCTTGAGAACAACTTGAGTGGCTGCTCTGGCTTAAGTACGAAGCATTCAACGCTTCAGATATTTTCAGCTCTTAAATAGCTCTTTGGGAAAAGTGTACCGGAAAAAACATATTCGCGGGGCTTCGATTCAATTCAGTGAACAAGGTTAGTCGAATGTATTGCACGTTTTTAGTAGCAATGCGCTGTTTGCCGCTGTTATCGATGGTGTTTAGGATTTCTGAAGCGCTTCTAGTCTTTCTGGAGATAAGAGCAGCCCAAAGGTGTTCGACGTAAAATTATACCCGATTAGAGATCGAGGTTCGGGCGTGATAATATTGTAGAACCAGATATATACTTTTCCTTGTACACCTTCATTTCAAATTCTCGATGGGCGTGCGAAAATGTTGTCGTAACTCAAAATATTGCTCCGATACAAGAAGTCAATTATATAAGCATCTCGATTTCTCCAGGCGGGCTAGCTTTCTGTACCTCTTAAATAAAAATATTCCATACAAGTTGTAAGCTCCATTTCTTGGGTCTAGGATAACTCTCAGAATATTACGCTACACCCAAAAAATATGATAGGTACATTTAAAACAAATCACAAAGGTACTTGACGCAGGGAGGAAGACTATAAATAAGAAACGTCCTGGAAGATTTAATGAGGCAATCGAACTCCTGCGGGGCAGAGTCTCTTGGTAAAACGTATTCTTTCAAGTGATAACTTTCGGAATATGTTCAGCGGTCGCCAGTCTAATATGAAACACGCTGATTGTGTCTTATTTCAGGAGAAGTGCTATTTCCGAGGTAGCCGCACCAGCGACCCTGTGACGCAGCACGCGACGGAACAGCCCAAGCGAGGGAAGCCGCTACGCCAAGTGCAGAAATCGCGGCTCATCTGGGGACACAGCAGGAATTTTGTTTTTCTGTGCAATCTACGTTTATCGCTTACCCTCTCGCTCGACGGTACAGAAGGGATTGCCCAAAATTGCAAGTTTTTGTATCACTCTCCGAGTGTGTGATGACATTTAATCTGAATGTTTCGCTTCGTTTGCAGGTATAAGAAGGAATGTCAAATGCCTACTAAATGATCAACCCAATACTTGACGATTTCGATGTCAACTATGTATTGTCAATCAACGGGTTGGCGATTATATTAGAAGGCGCGGCAGACAATATTTCTGCGATTGCCCCGCTCCAGCTACAGTTTCGGTCATGCGCCAGTGGCCTCCCCTGCATTTGCTCTTTCATTGCGCGCTAGTTCACAAAGTCCATGGTTCGGCCGCAGCCAGCATCGCACTCACCCTGAGGTAAGACACAGCTGACATGGCACACATAAGTTTCGCGACTGCTGCGAATTCAACGCTTTCCAACATCAACAGTGGTAACGCGCGGTCAACTTAAATGGCCACTGACAACCCCTAGTATCAAAGCACCTTGCTTACTATTGTTGCCAACAGCTGAAAGTGCCTCCTAGAAATCACCCTGAGTATTTTATCATTGGGAACTGCGTATTTCTAGAGAAAAATTTAATTTCAAAAGCCTCATTTAACATTTTTAGGCGATTTTTTGACGTAGATAGCAAAATGATGCACCCCTTAACGTTTTGGATGACTTTAAACTGAAACTTTCTTTCTTTACCTCTCATCAAATACGGAAATCAGGAGTGTTCGTCTCTACCTGACCGCGCAATCAGCATCTGCTTAGCTGTGCGCTTGCCACAGGACCTTTCTCCGCGTGCAGACGCCGCGTCACTTTTTTGTCCGATTATCTTTCCTTATGAGTGTTCAGCTTGATGGATCTGAAACACGTTTTATAAAAATGAAGAAAAAAATGACGTATTACATAATTTACTGAGCAACGCGAAGGATAGCCCAAACTTCTTGATCTCACGACTAATGCTCCCTCAAAATCCAAAACATTCCGCGATACAAAAAAAAAAAAAGCTTTTTGATTATTTGCAGACTTTTGTAGCGTCCTCATCCCTCCCAACGCCCACAGCACAGCCGCCGAGTGCCGCCAGGGTAAAAGAAAGAAATACGAAAACCTGGAGACGGCCGATGCCTCGCCACTAAAGACAGGCTCCACAGACGTGCGCTTGACTACAACCAACTGTGCCATATCCGGTTTTTAAGCCCCCTGTGACTGCTTACGACCGGTTGCGCAGCCGGGTAGCTGGTCGTAATTAAGGTCACTGGAACTTGGAAATGTAGCACCAAGCTCCCAGGGTGGTCGCCATTTTGGTTCACGAAATGAGCAGTTTCTCTTTCAACTCTTTGTGGATGGTAATCCGATCTAAATTCGCTGGTCACGGAGTAGGTTTTATAAAAACCTTTATTAAATACCAAGATTTTATTAGCCAAAAACCGGCGAAAGAAGCGCACATCTCGGCAGCACCACAAAATACGGCGCCGGTGTTTGGTGGCAGTGAAAAAAATATTTTTCTCTCTTTAAGAACGCAGGAACAACAATACACATTTGTAAAATATTTATGGAGAGAAGTAGGATTGAGAAGTGGATTACATGCACAGTTGCAGGGACGCTTCTATTTGCAAGGAACGCTTTCAATACGATGATGTTCCATAGCTACCTTTGTGCGATTTTGTCGGAATCGCGGCCCTCCCCGCTCAGCTGGGAGCAGCCGGGACTTCATGCGCACGCGCTCCCATTTCTCACTCTGCGCAGCAGGTTGATTGGCTCACTCGGGAGGAGGGTGTTTTACTGCGGCGAGATCATAGACTAGCCAATCGTTAGTAATATACGGCTCTGCCTAAGAGCTGCACTCTAAAATTATCTCCGGATACACCTCAAACATGATCGAAGCATGTTTGCATCCACTGCATGCTTCTGACATGTTTGCAGACAATTTTTTTACAAATGTGACAGGACAACTATACAAGGAAGAAATACGCGTCAGACATCGCCTGCAGGCTGTCTTTGTATCACGTATCAACAGTCTGACCAAGGATTTAAGGTGATGTCGAAGTGGAAGAAGAGTTGATCATACAACATTGGTGGTCCTACGCGGGTATTCAACCTCAAGAGCAGCCATGTTGTACCGCACTCTGCTTCGTGCTACTTCGAGTGCATCAAAGGACTCCACCTCCTCGTTTGCTCACGATGTTCTGAGCCTCTACGGGATCCCCGTAGCGCGTCTTGCCGGCCGCCTGGTCCTGGTACCTCGCCGCCTCCTTTATCAGGTACTCTCTGAGCAGGAGCATCAGGTTGGCGTACTCCTCCAGGTCCGGGGGCAGCTGGCCCCGCTGGGCGGGCGTCTGAGCCGCCTGGAGCGCTCCGCCGGCGCCTGCAGCGGCGGCGACAGTCCGGTAGTCGTCGCTGTCCTTGGCGAAGTAGGCCTCGCTGCCGCGAGCTCCGAGCAGGACCAGGAGCAGGAGCCAAGGGGACCGCAGCGTGGATGGGACCGGCATAGAACGAGCTCGGTGCATGGTCTGCGAAGGGAAGCAGACCGAGGGACACGAGTTAATATTTTTAGAGAACTAGTCCTAGTGCTGTAGTTTCTACGTCACTGGTCGGAGGCGAGCAACCTCCTCCTAAATAAAGAGGCCGTATTGCTGCGTATTTTGAATCTTTTACATCAGCCCTGTCAACACCTCCTAGACAAGGCCGTAGTGCTGCTGAATTTTCTACGTTATCTACTAGAAGGCCAGCCAGTACCTGTTAGATAACAAGGCCGTAGTGCTGGATTTTTATGTCACCTACCAGAATCCAGCCTGCTTTCGCAGGGATAACAGGACCGTAGTGCTAGATTTTCTACGTCACCTATTGGAGGCAATACTCCTAATTAAAAAGGCAGTAGAGCTAGATTGTTTACGGCACCTAGCGAGGGTCAGCCAACATTTCTTAGATAACAACTCCGTACTGCTGAATTTTCTAAATTAGCAACTGGAGGCGCACCGAAGCCAAGACTGGTTGTCTGTGGTACCAGGAAAACCAACGAAACACCATACGATATTCAATAATTACTCTTGACTGTATACTCCCCACATTGCCCCATAATACATCTCACGTCACGTTTTCAGTGTTGCCAGTAGAGCTTCTCAGCGTATACAACCAGATTTAAAACATCAATTGGATCCTTGCATGAGACTACGATGCACCGCTACTACGTATCGTAAATCTCACCGGAACCCGCCGGAATCCATGTTGGAGTCATTCCTCGCTGTTGTGCTATGTTTTGTGTGCTTTGGGGCCGTGTTCACACTGTAGTTTGTCCACTCTCCCTGGGTTTTAAATGGTCAGTTGCGCCGTAATTAATTGTACCAGCCGTAAAAGTCGGCAACAAAACGGAGCTACGGTGAGCAGTATTGCTTTATCTATAATTCCGGCAATCATTAGGAACCCGGGCAAGGCGACGCTCCAGCAATTCGTTCGGATAGCGCCGGCCCAGTCTCGAACAGGGGGAAGGGGGACCGGGAGCAGAACACGGCAGCAAACCCTGGGAGTTAACATGTATTGTCCCAAGAGGAAGAACGGGAAAGAAAGCGTCAAAAGAGCGGAGAAAGCAAGCAGACGAGGGTTTTGGCGTGTTTGTTTTGCAGCAACAACTTGAAGTTGCTCGAGCGATTGGCAACTTTATTTAATTTTTTCAATGCGCGAGTCTGGTGTCTTCCTGCATAGTAAGAGCAACAATATACAAGGTACAGACCTTTCAGGTGACGTTTTGCTGCTTCTTTGTGCATATTAAGGTTTCGCCAGCGATATGGGTTCATCGGTACCGCCAACTGGGACCGCCGATGTCCACGTCTATGCCCAGCCGTTCACGAGGCGGCCAAATGCATGGGACAATTAACTTTAGGTTATTATATTAACTCTATAATCTCGACAGAAAAGCTTCCTACCCCAATTAAGGGTTTGTGGATTTCCACTTTGTGTCAAGTGAGAAATCTCTTTGCGATTGACTAGGACCAGAAAACATGCTGAAACGTGTTTATACAAAGACGGCACCATGACTCCACGGCACTACTGCTGCTGCAATAAGATCCTGAGTGCCTCCAACATGGCGGCAAGGCACTGATAGAAGACGACAATGTTAATTTCGATTTTGAATCTAACTGGAAGAGACGTCAGGTGCAAGAAGTGTATAACTTCGCAACAAAACAAAAGTCACAAAGAATATTGCGACTTATAGCTAAGGTTACTACTTTAGATATGTCTATCTTGATTATTGAACTAATTTAATACAAATCTGTGGCTCCTAATTTCAGCTTCGTCACTGGCACATCTACACTCGTAGATTGCAGCGATTTACTCTCTTATGTACTTTGGGGGAAAACGGATGATCCTGAATTCTCCGAATGTAGATACAACGAGGGTAATAATCGATAAAACACGGGGCAGCAGCGTTGTAGAATGTACGCTTGGTCTAGACGAAGGAGAAGTACTTTCGCAGAAGTTCGGGTCAGTTAAGCTTTCACTCCGCGCGTTTCTCCGCGTCGTCCTGTGTCGCTCCCGGTCGGCGCCGGCTAAAAGCCTCCTCATCCGGTCAGACCTCGTAAAACTCGTCCAGAAAGCTAAGGTCATCCGAATGGACAATGCTTCCAAACCGTTTGCATCGTCGGTCAATGCTTCTTCTTTTATCATTATGATTTTGTTCACTTCTGGTTTCGTGGACTCTACTGTTTCCCCTCCGTTTTTTGTCGGCGTTCAGGTCTGACGTCTGTGCTTTTTTATTTTGTTTTTTTTGTTTAACGTTCGCAGATTTCTTTTTGCTGCAACAAGGAGCGGTTACATCAACATTTTAAGCAGAAAAGTGTTACAAATGCATCGGCGTGTTTTCTACATACGTTGCTCCAATCTTGGTAGAATCGGAGAAAAATATTTACTTGAAAGACACGAAACATTATAACATGTAAGGACGAAGACAGACAGTACAGTTGTTTCAACTAGCAGACGAAATTTAATGATGCCACCCGCAATCCTTAGCAGAAACCTTGCCTTAACAATTATTATATGTTCTTATTGTCTTCTTTCTTAACGGACTCTTCTTTCTCCTTGGTTTTTTCTTCTAGTTTCCTAAGGTTTTCTTTTTTTTTTCAGATACATTTTCGGTTCAGAGAAGGGAAGGGCTGACGCATTGAGGGTGGCATCATTAAATGTCGGTGGCTAGTTGAAAGAACTGTACTGTCTGTCTTCGTTCTTCCATCTTCCATTATTTCGTGTTTCTCAAACCTTCGTTACCAACCCACTCTAAATTAATTTTAATAAAAAAATATTTACGGCCACAAAAAGATGGGAAACGGAGTGTCAACTCAAAAATTAAAGGACACTCACAATTTTAAATAAACATCGACCCGTGACAATAAATGTCTTCCCCTATAATGTATAACGAAGTTCATCACTAATCTTAAGGGCGACAAAGAGGTCTTGAAGAAAATCAGAGCTACCTTATTCTTGGCGCACCGTCAAACAGACCATGTTCCTTTTAGTACCCAGGAAAGTAGATACAATTATATTTACTGACAACTTAAGCAAAACAGGGCGTCGCTAGTCCTGTGTATCTAATTATCGCCGCGCACCCAATAAGGTTGCGTCATCAGGTGATGCCGATGAACGAACAACGAAGGCAAAAAGAAAAACATGAAAGCCCATACCTTGAGCTTTCACTGACCGTAAAACCCCGCTATACAAAAAATAATGTCATTCATCACTAAAAAAAAAAAAAAAGAAACAGTCCCGACAATTTTTTGTTTTTTTACAAAGACTGCATCCTCCCCTTCTTGAAAATTACGTTCTCCGCTATCTAGGGTTGTCCAACCGTCCCTTTGCTTCTATAACACCAATGCAGTGTTGACAAAGAAGCCCGCTGTGCCCACACCGGGTGTGCGCAGTGCATGTGCGCAGAAACCCGATTCAGGAGAAGTGAAGTGTGTGCGCTTGCGCAGGGCCGACGGCAGCACCGCCGCAGTCGCGTGACGTCAGAGAGATGAGTTGAGGTCGTCACCTATCGCCTTCACGCTTTATTCTTCGTGATTCCTTCCGCTCCAATTTTATCGCCTAATAGCGAAATCTCATTGACTACGGAACGATAATAAGATGAAAGGGGATTCGCCTCGCCCTGCGTTCTTTAAGCTGTCCATGACAATGTGGAGAGCAAGTTTGTCCGCTTCATGCGTAGGGGTTGCAGTGACGTCAGAACGCCGAGCTCTGATTGGCTCTGCTTGGAACAATAGTGGGTAGACCTCAATGCTAGCTGCCTTTGGGTCTACCCACTGTCTTTCCAATCGGAGCCAATCGGAGCTCGGCGTTCTGAAGTAACCGCAACCCCTGCGAAAGAAGCAGATGATCTTGATATCCGCATAGTTTCTCACTGCAGACCACCTTCTGTGCCCCATAATTCTTTAGGTGCACGTTCAAGCTCGAGCAGGTTTTTCCAGCTCGAAAACATCTATAGCAAGTTTTCCATTCAAAATCTTTCTTGAAACTGCCAATGTGCCGTGTCGTTGTACGATTGACTGGTGTAATATGCAAAACAAAATGTTTGCCGTTACATTCCTAGATGGCACGCCAGAAAAATGCCTATTTTGGCACAAGCTCCGCAGTTCTAGGGGGCTAACTTGGGCCTAATATGGTTTTGTGTTCCAAGGCGTTAATTAGGGTAGAGTACATTCCTTTTTGGCGTTCTCGCAGCTTTTCTTTGGCTCGTTACATAATTGCCAAAGTGCCTGACTTGAGCCAAAAAACCCGGGTATGAATCAAAAGCCAACAGTGAAGCCTAAATTCGGCATTTGTTTAGAAATTTAGACCCAAACATGCCTGATGAAAACCAAACTATCAACAGAAGCATAACTTTGGCCCTTAGTTGGCGAATTAGGGCTAAGATACCCAACCGCTGGTCAAAGAAGGTCAAGTTCGGCTTTACCTTGGCTCCATTGGGCTTTTTTGGGCCATCAAGTCTCAAACAATATCCAAATTTTGTATTAAAACCTGGAGTGCGATATCTGAGTATTGTATAAATTTCGGTGCTCGCCGATGAAATTTAGTAGCTACCAACCCCATAACGAACCCTTTTTCAAAGTGCGCGCCCTTCCTCCGCTAACTGCTGGGTCGATTACCTGAGGCTACCATACCGTATTTGCTCGACTTATAGCAGCGCTCTTTATGAAGAAAATCTGAGGGTTCGCTTTTCCGCGGAGCACGCGGACTGCCAATCACCGCGATCGACAGCATGATTCCAGCGGCTTACAGGACAGAGATAACGTCTTCGCGCGAAGATACCCTCTGTGAAGATTGCATCTGTATGGAGGCTCGTGTTCTTGATCTAGTTATACGCTATGTTGTATTTAGGCGCAACGCGATGATTGGCTGTATATGTGCCCTGCGGGAAACGCTAGACGCAAGGGAGCCTTGTTCATAAATAGTGCGGCTATTACGCGAGTAAATACGGTATGTTGGCAGTATTGTTCCCGTTGCCGAAAGGAAGTAACGAAATGCCGTTGCTTGTAAGTTCGTTAGAAACAACGCATTACTTAGATGTGTAAACATCCTGCAAATGTAAAAGAATACCTTTACCGTTACTTCCAAGAACTAGCAAACATTACTTTTGCGTTACTTCGAATTTCAGTATTATTCAGCACGGATAGATTCCGAATACTAGCTTTAACCAGAATTATCCTTCATAGCCTCATCTTATAGTGTGTACAATATTTTCTTGTAAACATTTAGTAGGCAACTTTTTTTTCAATTGTCATTGGAACTACTTTGCTTTTTAATGCATAATCAAGTGACTTTTATGCTTTAACTAGGGCTGATTTAAGATTACAAAAGAGAAATAACCGCGCGGTGATGGATTATCTCGTGTCCTCAACGGACATGCCTCTCTTCAGATTCCATACAGTAGTCCTTAAGGTGCGCCGCGAAAGGGTTAAGAAAATAACACAAAACAAATGAGCAGAACGCCGACAGAACCGGGAGAAGCCTGCGTCTGTATGTTATGACGGCATCAATCTTCGACGAGAGCGATCGTCCTCTAGTTAGAAGTTTAACAAAAACATCCACCGAGGACGGTTTCAGGTTTTTTGCGTAACTAACCTTTCGACTTCATTCGGGCACCCACGTGCATATGTTAACATTGTCAGTGAATGTGAATTATTTTTTTTAATATAGCTGCGGTGGCGAAATTAATTTTTTCTTTTTTTCGTCGCTGTTTCTCAAATTACGAATTGGTTATATTTTTAAATATTCGACATCAAAGTAATAATGGGCTTAACAAGTAATGAAAACCGATAAATAAATAACCCAAAAATAGTCAACGAAAATACGCTACCGTCCGTCATTTAGAAATTAACAACCATGATAGTGGGTTACTGAAAAACTAGCGCGTTACCAGTAATGTCGTTCCTTGTAACGGCTTGCTTCGGCAGGGATTTTCAGAATGCATTGCGCACACCCGCTGCTTCAGCGCTCGGCGTAAACTCGGATCCAACGATCCGCGTACAAAGCAATGCACAAGGCGTTGCGTATCCCAGTGTTCCTTGATGGACTTTTGAGGAGGCTGTTCAGCGCTGCGCACTCGCCATTGTGCAGTTTTGTTTCTCTTGGTGTCCTATAAGTCCTTTGCAATGCAATCGGAACTCTCAAAGGTTTCTGTCAACTGCATGATCGATCCCTGGGCTCGAGAGGCGCATTCTAGACTCCGTTCACAGTGAATTTCACAGGGTGGCGGAATGTACGTGCTCCTTGGACCAGTCACTCGTGGATCTCACGGCATGCGATCACACTCCCGCTTATAGCCACGGGCAGAGAGCTGGATCAGGCCATGAAAGGCAGGCGGAGGATTGGTACGGCGAGCTCCCAGCTCCCACCGCCCTGTCAGCTTAGGAGCGAACAGAGTATAGCGCAAGAAGCGAGTGCTTTTTCACGCTTATCGCATTCGCCCTTCTGTCAGTTTAAGGATGAGCGGTCTTACAGCTATCCGTCGCATGCTTCGAATTCGTTCTATGAAAGCTTTTAGAGCGCAGGTCTTAGGCGGCCGTTTTCGGGTTGAGCGGAGTCGCTGTCGCCGTCGGCGTATCCGCGCGTTGGAATATGGGACGTTTCCCATAATGACGCCACACGTGACGCCACGTGTGACGTCACGAGGGTAAATGTTTCCCACTAAATTTGTCGGAAAAATTGTTCGCTAAATTAAGCGGGAAGCGTTTACTTCGTAACGTCACACGTGATGTCATGTGTGACGTTACATGACGTCACACGTGACACACTCAACTCGGGAAAGTTTCCCCTCAAAATTTAGCGGAAAACTTTCCCGCCAAATTAAATAAAAGGGTTTCCCCTCGTGACGTCACGTTTGACGTGAAGTGAATGAATGTGACGTTACGTGAAATTGAGCGGAAAAACTTTTTCGCTAAATTTAGCAGAAAAAGTTCCCCCGCTCAATTTCGCGGGAAAATTGACGTGACGTGACCTCGCCACCAATTCAGTTTTCGCGCTAAATTTAACGGGGAAAGTTTCTTAAAATTTCTCGCTAAATTTAGAAAAAGATGTTGGTAAATTTACCGCTAAATTTAGCAGGAAATTTAGCGATGGTTTCTCCCTAAATGGGAGGGGAGCAGGAGAGGAGGAGGGCAGGGTACGGAGGGGAGGAGGGGCATACCCTCCCCTCCGTACCCTCCCCTCCTCTTCCTCAAGAGCTGCGCTCTAACTCGGCATTAGAGAGAGTTGTAAACGTCTTTCATTTTTTTAATGGAAGGTCGCGTACGACCTCGGACTAAATAATGTGAAGACACGCAAAGGTACGTGCTTGATCAGATGTGCCCACTGCATTTCTGTGTTTGTTTGGTTGTAAACTAGCTCGTTTACGGCCACTATCGCTGGGACCGTCCGTGTTTTCTTTTGACAGATGGCAGACGTCTGTAAAGTTATAGTCACGCTCAGGTTAAGGAACAAAGCAGGCTGTGGCTTATGCTAACGCTGCTTGCTTCATAATCTGTTCTTCGACGTTCTAATCGCCTAATGCATGAACACTATGGGCTGCAAAGCGATAATAGGGTGCTCGGGACGAGCCTCAGTCCTGCAGTTTTTCAGCTCTCAGTGATTATATAGATGTCTTGCTCAAAACAATTTTAGAATCGTTGAAAAAGCAGTGAGTGCGGAGGCGAGCTGGTGGATGTTGATTATGATGTAGAATACCCGAGACTGTGGTATAAGCTGGGAAACTTGGTCGACTTCGACCAAGTTTCCCAGCTTTATACAGTCTCGGGTATTCTACATCATGATCAACATCACAGGTGTGTAAATAATTTGATTAATAGAGCACAAAAAAAATGTAAAAGTAAACACACCCGACTCGGAGATTGCTAAACACATTAGTGAGTGCAACGGTTGTACGGCACATTGGTCGCAAACTGACATTGTGCATAGAGAGCGCAAGAACACTAAGAGTCTCATAAGAGAGACAATTCGTATCAAATCCATCGGTAACTGTATCAGCCATGCTTCGATGCAACTAGGAAATAGTTCCAAGAAGTCTCTTACAATGCAATTTTGTGTGTCTTTTTTATTGCTGTAGGTAAACGTGCGATGAGTCATTTTGCGGGCAAGGGTTCAGTTGTAGGACATATCAGTCCTCGTTCAGATAAAGCACAGCCCTTTCAGACTCCGGCTGGAAAGGAAGTGGGTCGGTAGGATTGTTTTGTTCATGGTCCCAAGGTTTCAGTTTGTGATTGAGGTTAGTGTTTACGGGTCAAGTGAAGGTCAGTGTGGGTGGGATTGTATAACAAAGGTTGGCTTTGTGAGGTCGGTGGTCGGTGATTAGGTTGTGGATATATAAGGCTTTGAGGAATAAACGTAGCAGCTGAGCTTGAGACGTTCTTTTCCCAGGTCTTTTTTCTTCGACCAGGTTTTCCAGCGTTTACCACATTTTCGGGTATTCTACATCATGTTCAGAATCATTGCCTTTTCAGATTGCTCTGCGTTCCGGAAGAACAATAAAAGGATCTGCCAGAGGTCAACAGCGGCGCTAAATACTCTCGCGCCCGAGCACTAGGACATCCCGGTGAAAGCAGTGAAGAGCACTTAGGAACAAAATTACTGACTTCTGAATGACCAGATGAAGAAAAAAAACATTTAAGTAAATTGTTAATTTGTAGTCTCAGCAGTTCTACCGAAATAATTGCCACCCCATCTTATTTAAGAAAATTTGCATGCGCAACCAGAAAAAAACAAAAAACACGAGGGGACGTGAACAAGGGTCACATTCAACTAGTCCATTCCTGGTCATACACGCTCGTGAAACTGTGTAAAGGTGAAGGCGCAGCATGCTGTAGGTAAAAAAATAGAAGAAAACCAAGACAGATCTCCGGATACCTCTTCTTCGCTTATTTTTCTAGTCTTCTTTCGCTCGAAGCGTGCTCCGGCCGCAAGCTCCATCGGGCATTTTTGCTGGCGTCTGACCCAGATTAAACAAGTCGAAATTTGCACTTTTTCCTTTTCTTTCCCGTTTTGTTTGTTTCTTTTTTGCGCAGGCAATTTCACTCAGCATCATGCAGCAACTAGGCTAAAATCAAGTATTGTTAAGCAGTTTGCATATCCTATGTTAAGCTCAACACACAAAATTTTGTTGACTTTATTTATTCACGGAATGTAGGTTGGGGGGTAACGCGCTAAACTTGCCATAAAAGAGTAACAATGAAAATAGTCGCTGTCTCACCCTCTCCAATGCAAACCAATCGTTAGTGTTTTGAGTGAGACGAATTGGAGTATACTTGTTTGTATTTCTCGTTTGTTTTAGCTATACACTCTAGATAAACATGCATGTGCGTGGATCTTCCCACAAAGTAATCGGAGTGCAAATCACATTGACCTACAGAGGAATCTTGCCGAAGGATGTGGATAAAAATGTGTTTAGGTCTAAATAGTAGTTTTCGATTTGTCACTGATGTTTTCGTTTTTCTTGCTATTGTCACGGACAACGCTACATAGGGAGGGTGTAGTTTATTAGGCTTACTCCTCTTGTTTTATAATTCGTCTATCAGTGTTCTTACCGGCTAATCCAGCAGCTTGACTAGCTGCGGCACGATACTAAAATGTTCCGGACTCGCCACACCATGTGCTCCTAAGCTGTCAGTGGCTGAAGTTAGGCTTAGCATCCTATCACAACCCTTACATTTAGGTCTATCCCTGGCCCATTCATTCACCGAGCTACCGTCATATATTGCATTTGTTGGCTCTCCAAATATCTACGGGAAAGTATACGCCTAAAATATTTAGAGGGTGTAAATTTCCTACATACTGATATATTCTACACATTTAAGGGTTTAAAAGGAATGTTCCAGAGATCTTCACCTGAGGCTACACCCTTTCAGCACACTTAATTTGAATAATGCACTATTTTCAATCATAACATAGGGTGCATGCTGTTGCATGGAACACTTCATTTTATGAAAGGTGTAAGAAGAGTATGCAAAAGGGTGCAACGATAAAATGAGGCGAACACCTTTTTTGAATGTTGTTCGCCTTTCGAAACCAGCCTTAGAGGAGGTTGTTTAGCGACTATGTCAAATAATTATCGCCTGCGCCAATGTATAGGGTGGTTCAAGTCACCAGGCTCGATCTAAAATGGACCGTAAAAATCGACGCCTGCACGTAGCCACCTAAACTTTTCGTCAAGGTGTATTTCACAGGTCGGATTTTCTTGTAAAATTACAAAGCGTAGTTCTCTTCTAGTAAAAAATATGGCCAAGAAACTTGCCAGGGTCTACGGCGGGCGGCGACCCAGACGACCAAGTCCAGTAGCGGGGTGTGTTTGGCGTTCGTATTGATAGATGGCGTCGGGAGCAGCGTCTGAAGGTGCAGCCGACCAGCGAGAGAAAGCAGACGACACGCAGACGAAATCCGTTGGCAGCAAAAGCGCCGCCGTTATGCAGGCGCGTTTTTTTACTTAAAGTTTTGTTTTTATTGTTCGCATTTATTTTTTAACCGAAGGTACATTTCAAAAAGATTTCATTCATTTTAATAATCCACGGAGGTCGCGAGCCGTCGCGATAAGGAGGTAGCGCCATCTATTAATACGAACGCCAAACACACCCCGCTACAGAACCCCTGTCGTCTGCGTTACTGCCCGCCGTAGACCCTGGCAAGTTTCTTGGCCTTATTTTTTACAGAAAGAGCTACGCTTTGTAATTTTACAAGAAAAAAAAACGACCTGTGCATTACACCTTTGACGAAAAGTTTAGATGGCTACGTGCAGGCGTTGATTTTTACGGTCCATTTTAGATCGAGCCTGGTGACTTGAGCCACCCTATATTTCACCCAAAGATACAACCCTTAAAGCTCGTTCAAACTCTTGTGTTTGACTGGGTTTGCGTGAAAACTGCTTGCGTCGAGCTATTGCTATAGCGACCCTTACAACGAGCCAATGGGGAGACGGTGTGCTGCACGATGCAACGCAGCGCAACGCAGCCGACGCAGTTGTGTGAACGGGCCTTTACTCCTATATTCATCCAGGGAGTTCCCGGAAAAAGAAACGTGTTTTTCGGCCCGTGTAAATAAACTAAGCATCTCAGAAAGCTCAGATGTCGTGAGAATGTGATGCCAGCGGTTGAGGATAGACAGCGAAAAGTTGAGAACATGACGTTTCCTGAATAAAACTATAAATTAAAAAAAAAAACTTTTCTATGAGCCGACGTTTACCTAAGTCTCATATTGTCTAAACTACGGAATGACACTGTGGGCGCATGTAACATCTATTTCAGTGAAAAAAAAAACACTTGTCAGAAAGAAAAAAGATGTTTTCTTTCTTTCTGACATATATGTTTCCTGAAATAGATGTTACAGCCAGCCACAGTGTCATTTCTTGTTTTGACAATTTTAGGCTTAGTTAAACGTCGGCATAAATGTATTTTGTGTTTCTGACTTCATATTCTCAAACTTTCGCGTTCTATCCCAACCACTAGCGTCACGTTCTCATGAAGTTTGAGCATGCTGCGATACATAGTTGATTTACTCTGGTCGAAAAACCGGGTTTTATTATTTTGGGAAATCAATCCAGTACAGTTTAGTACATGGCGCATTCACGTGACAGAAGCCCGTACTTGTAGCTTTCGAAATTTTTGCAGACGGTCAACTGGGAATGGGTGTCTTTGAATTGTCACACATAAAAGGCGGTCTACGTGGTGGTTTTCCCCTGGTCTATTATTCACTGAGCCTGGGTTTGCACTTTTTTGTTCATGCGAGAGCTACACGGGGTGCTTGTTGCCTGTAAACTTGCTATTCGCAAAATATTTATAGGAGTCTGCTGATATCGGCGGTTTAGATTGTTCATCAGCATTCTAAGGGTGCTCTTGTAGCATCATTCGATTCTTAGCTCTGGACCAATCGTATTTAGACCTTTAAGGGTGTAAAATATTTTAGTATGCACACATAGACCCAGACCTTAAGAGTCTTACACTTAAACTTTCTTAGACGAAGACACATGCTCAGACCACGACCTAAGGACAAGGACAGAAAAAAGGAACATGCACGACACACTAGTTCCTTTTCTTTGTCCTTGTATTTTTGTGCAGTGCACTTATCTGGTCACATTTATCGTCCTACCAAGACTTATGTCGACTTTAGGTTCACTTAGAGTGACTTAGACTTACCTACAATGACATAAGCGTAGGCGCAAACTTGGGCCTATACCTTGAACACAACTGTTAACATGACTACTTAAATTGCAGCACAACAGTTTCCGTGTGTTCTACAGAAATGTGGAGTGAGGCTCTCCCAGCGACCTGAGTATGGAACCAGATATAGAAATATGGTCCAACGTTGCAAGATATGCCGTTTTAGCTTCATTGCGAGGCCCCACTTGTTGTTTGGATGTTATTAAGATTACAAATACCAACGATTCCATGAAAACAGGCAAAATGTAAGGGCGCAAACGAGCTGGTGTACATTGCACTTGGTTGAAAAAACCCTGAGACTGCGGGTAAACGACACAACACTAAAAAGTCTCTACAACATTTACAACAGGCAGTTGTAAATGTTGAATGACTCATCAGCTCAGTGTGTTTGTGTACATGGGATTGGTAACTTTCCACGGGCTAAAACAGTGGTGGTCAATTCGGAGCTCATGAATATAATGCATTTGTGGAAACAGTGGATTTGTGTTCACAGGAGCTCCTATGAATTCCACTCTATTACAATCCTCGGTAATATTAAGTTGTAATCTTGACTTAAATTAAACATATATGTTGGTTCTCCGAATAGAAAATACACTTCTTTGAGATTTTATTTAGTAAACAATAATATCGTATTATTACTGCCTCCAATCATTTCGCGGAAAATCACAATTCATGTAATTATTCAATACAGAAAATCTTTAACACAGTATAGCCTAGCACTTGCGAAGGTGGGCGAAAGGTGCAAATTATCCCAGAAGGTTAGGGATGAACCGTAGGCATAAGGACAGCTCGCTACAACCCGAATGCTGCATCGATCGCAATATATAAAGGCGAAGATCCCAGGAGCTAACTCCTTCGGAAAACAGGCCACCATTCGGCGCATTTTCCGGCTTCACTAAGGAATACCAAATTAAGGTGGCTGATCTTCTGGGCAAACTAGCTCTCCAGCTAGCCGCCCATGGTAGAAAGAGCTTGCATGGCGAAAAAAGATATGGTTAACGCCGAACAGCTTAGATGACTTCGCCTAGGGACGTTTTCACTAATTCTGTTAGCAGATGTCAGCCGGATGACGTGGCAGAAATCAATCTGGTTCGACCGGTACTATCTACAGTAAATTGCATTATGGGATGGAATATTGCCGTTTCGGCGAAAACTTTTCTTGTTTGTCTTAGCAGGTGGGACTCGCGGAGAATAGTGTTGTGCACCCTTGGCGATGCGCTGATAGGTAGGTCAATAACTAGAGCACAAGAACGAGGTTGCGTGTCTCGACATACCCAAACCCGAGACGGGAGCTGAAAAAAAGAGGGATAAACAAAATATCTCAATTCCAGCGCTTGGACGCGATGCCCTATCTTACTGACGATAGGAAACCGTATACAAACACTGAAGACGCCGAGAGCATAGACAAAAATAACGAAGTACACAGCACAAAGCCTGCTACAGGAATCATAATTGAAAGCAACGTTATTATAGCAGGCGAGCTGATTGTTAATTGACATACAGCTGGTTGCTAAAGGCTAGCTGGTTGTTAATCTCCATGGTCTCGGGTTTCCGGGTGTGAATTAACGATTAGAGCCAAATTAAAAAAAAAAAAGACACTGACACCCCCCCCCCTTTTCTTTAATTTTTTGCAAGGCGATATATTATGGTGTCAGAAGAGTACACAATCAATATTTTGCTATAGCGTCACGTATAATTTTAATGAAGTAAAAAAATGCAACTGCTCGGAAACCGAAACCGAAACTGGAGTGAGGAGGAAGAAGGCACGTAAAGAGAAAGTTGCCGGAAGTCACGTGGCTATACCCAATTGTGTTTTCTTTCTTTATTTATTTTTCTTATTTTTCCCCGCCCGTGCGAAGCAGACGAAAAACGCACATATCGCACGATGCACGAAAAACGCAAAATGCAAGCAGGACGCTTTGTGGAATTCTGCGAATTCCACAAATCAGCAAACGCTGTTGCTATTTTTTACATTCTGACATAATAAAAGTTGTTGGAGCTCCTTGGAACCCACACCACCCCACGTGTCACTGTGCTCCGCAGCGATTGCAATTAATGACACTTCTATAAACTGAATATATGAATGAAAAACACATTACACAGAAATAAGCGGTACCGTAAATTTCGCAACTCGCTGATAACAACAAAACGTTTTATGCGTCCCTTTCGTTTTGGCAAGGGACGTATATTAGAAAAATCTGTACCATTTCTTAAACCACGTGGTCTGAAATGACAAAACTATGTAAAGATCCCCAAGGTTTTAGTTTAAAAACGCGTACGTAACAGCGTAAACATAATTTTAAATTCCTTGGTAAAAAAACAAAAACATATATGTATTTAGGTGTTTTTTTAGCATCACAGATGTGTTTAAAAAAAGTCGTGAAAGCTACACTTGCAAGATTTGTGCAGGTGCGTTATACGGCCAGGGGGACATAGTATAGGGGGCTAATCGTACCAATCAGTCGGCTAATTAAGTATAATTTGTTAATTAAATTTTTAATTAATGAAAAGAGGCATATGGCTCCAAGTCGAAACTTGATAAGCATCATAGAAAACTACTAAATAAACCCCTTTTAGGAAGATTTAAGAGAGGGCGGCATTTTACGGCGCATAAGTTTGACGCGTTTCTAGGTTTTGGGTTCTTATCAGAGCACATCTTGCGCCCGAGGTCGAGCTTCCGGGTATTCGCGGCGCGAAGCCGCCCCTTTGCCTCCCACGTCGGATGGAGGGAAGTAGGGCGCACGTGTGTTGCCCGTCTTTGCCACTGAGGAGCAGGACCGCGGGCGCAGAGATGCGCTCCGATTAGAAACCGAAACCTAGAAACGCGTCCAAATGGAGCTTGTTTGCGGAAAGCTTTAGAATGCAGCCGCCTGCGTTACGTCCTTTTTAAAGAGTGTTAATTTTCTGACTTTCGATGACGTCCAGCAAGTTTCTAATTGGAGATCGTATGTCTATTCTCACAAATTAAAAACTCAATTAAAAAATTTACTTCTCGATTAGACCTTTTACGACACGACTAGGCCTAACTAGTAGAGCCCTACATATCCGCAGATTATCCGCGGATATCCGCAGTAAACTGGCAGATTCGGATAAAAATGAATCAGATTTGGCGGATTGCGGATCGGATGCGGATGCCAGGGGCTGCGGATGTGGATCGGATGCGGATATCCGCGGGTCCGGATCTCGATTTTTGCCGAGGCGGCCCATAAACGTGTGCGACCGTACAGTGTAGAGTGAATGAGTGAGTGATGCTATGAAGTGCATCATCGAATGTATTGCGGGGGCAAACTACTCTCTTGGACTACAGGTGCTAATCGGGCAGAAAATTGTTCTTTACGTCAATAAAAATTTGTTTCTCGCTGAAGATTGCATGAGAACGTTCTATCTTGCCACAAATACTGTCCCTAGAAAAAAGCAAAGAACGCCGGAGGCATCAGTCGTCCCGGGAAGCGTGCTCATCTTTGGCAGGGAAAGAGCGGAAAATGCTCTTTGGGCAAAGAAAACTAAAACGTACAAAGCCACAAGAAAGCAGAAGAAGCCCGCAGGTGACTTCTTCACCTGCAAGCACTTTCCATTTTCCGGAGGGGGCAGAAAGCCGGAGTAGTTCTCCGCGCGCGAGGGGGGGGGCTGCGCGTTATTTTTTGGCCAGAACCGAGATCTGCCAATGAAAGCACACTTGGGATTCCCATTTCCCATGTATTTTGTTAATAAAGGCAACATGGGCGTTATTTTGTTTACATGCCGCTTCTAGAAGCCTCGCTTGCTACGGCGCGTGTAATCTGCGGGGGTCTCGGTGCAGGATCCTGGCCCGGGTCCGGGAAGCTTCTGCCCCCCCCCCCCCGGATCTCACTTCAGGGGGGGGGGGCACGCGCCCCGATGCTCCCCCGTGGTCTACGCCTGAGTGCTTGCGGTGAAGAAGTCACCCAGCGGCTTCGTCTGCTTTCTTGTGGGCTTGTACATGTTTTAGTTTTCTTTGCCCAAAGAGCGATTTTCCGCTCTTTCCCTGCCGAAGATGAGCACGCCTTCCCGGGACGGTCTGGATGCCTCCGGCGTTTCGTTTAAGGTCTCTTGTCAGGGACAGTATTTGCGGCGTGATAGAACGTTCGCGACATCTTCTGAAACCATAGCCAAATCTTTATTGACGTAAAGTAACCACTTTCTGCTCCGATTAGCACCTGTAGTCCAAGAGAGATAGTTTGCTCCCGCAATACATCTCGATGAATTTACTTCAGGCATCACTCACCTGGTTCACTCTGGCACTGTACGGTCGCACATCGTTTATGGGCCGCCTCGGCAAAAACGGATCCAGACCCGCGGATATCCGCATCCGATCCACATCCGCAGCCCCTGGCATCCGCATCCGATCCGCAATCCGCCAAATCTGATTCATTTTTATCCGAATCTGCCAGTTTACTGCGGATATCCGCGGATAATCTGTGGATGTGTAGGGCTCTTACCAGCTGGGCCTCAGTCGGGCCGTGCAAGGTCTAATCGAGAAGTAAATTTTTTAATTGAGTTTTTAATTTGTGAGAATAGACATATGATCTCCAATTGGAAACTTGCTGGACGTCATCGAAAGTCAGAAAATTAACACTCTTTAAAAAGGACGTAACGCAGGCGGCTGCATTCTAAAGCTTTCCGCAAACAAGCTCCATTTGGACGCGTTTCTAGGTTTCGGTTTCTAATCGGAGCGCATCTCTGCGCCCGCGGTCCTGCTCCTCAGTGGCAAAGACGGGCAACACACGTGCGCCCTACTTCCCTCCATCCGACGTGGGAGGCAAAGGGGCGGCTTCGCGCCGCGAAGACCCGGAAGCTCGACCTCGGGCGCAAGATGTGCTCTGATAAGAACCCAAAACCTAGAAACGCGTCAAACTTATGCGCCGTAAAATGCCGCCCCTCTCTTAAATCTTCCTAAAAGGAGTTTATTTAGTAGTTTTCTATGATGCTTATCAGGTTTCGACTTGGAGCCATATGCCTCTTTTCATTAATTGAAAATTTAATTAACAAATTATACTTAATTAGCCGACTGATTGGTACGATTAGCCCCCTATACTATGTCCCCCTGGCCGTATAACGCACCTGCACAAATCTTGCAAGTGTAGCTTTCACGACTTTTTTTAAACACATCTGTAATGCTAAAAAAACACCTAAATACATATATGTTTTTGTTTTTTTACCAAGGAATTTAAAATTATGTTTACGCTGTTACGTACGCGTTTTTAAACTTAAAACCTTGGGGATCTTTACATAGTTTTGTCATTTCAGACCACGTGGTTTAAGAAATGGTACAGATTTTTCTAATATACGTCCCTTGCCAAAACGAAAGGGACGCATAAAACGTTTTGTTGTTATCAGCGAGTTGCGAAATTTACGGTACCGCTTATTTCTGTGTAATGTGTTTTTCATTCATATATTCAGTTTATAGAAGTGTCATTAATTGCAATCGCTGCGGAGCACAGTGACACGTGGGGGTGGTGTGGGTTCCAAGGAGCTCCAACAACTTTATTATGTCAGAATGTAAAAAATAGCAACAGCGTTTGCTGATTTGTGGAATTCGCAGAATTCCACAAAGCGTCCTGCTTGCATTTTGCGTTTTTCGTGCATCGTGCGATATGTGCGTTTTCGTCTGCTTCGCACGGGCGGGAAAAATAAGAAAAATAAATAAAGAAAGAAAACACAATTGGGTATAGCCACGTGACTTCCGGCAACTTTCTCTTTACGTGCCTTCTTCCTCCTCACTCCAGTTTCGGTTTCGGTTTCGAGCAGTTGCATTTTTTTACTTCATTAAAATTATACGTGACGCTATAGCAAAATATTGATTGTGTACTCTTCTGACACCATAATATATCGCCTTGCAAAAAATTAAAGAAAAGGGGGGGGGTGTCAGTGTCTTTTTTTTAATTTGGCTCTAATCGTTAATTCACACCCGGAAACCCGAGACCATGGAGATTAACAACCAGCTAGCCTTTAGCAACCAGCTGTATGTCAATTAACAATCAGCTCGCCTGCTATAATAACGTTGCTTTCAATTATGATTCCTGTAGCAGGCTTTGTGCTGTGTACTTCGTTATTTTTGTCTATGCTCTCGGCGTCTTCAGTGTTTGTATACGGTTTCCTATCGTCAGTAAGATAGGGCATCGCGTCCAAGCGCTGGAATTGAGATATTTTGTTTATCCCTCTTTTTTTCAGCTCCCGTCTCGGGTTTGGGTATGTCGAGACACGCAGCCTCGTTCTTGTGCTCTAGTTATTGACCTACCTATCAGCGCATCGCCAAGGGTGCACACACTATTCTCCGCGAGTCCCACCTGCTAAGACAAACAAGAAAAGTTTTCGCCGAAACGGCAATATTCCATCCCATAATGCAATTTACTGTAGATAGTACCGGTCGAACCAGATTGATTTCTGCCACGTCATCCGGCTGACATCTGCTAACAGAATTAGTGAAAACGTCCCTAGGCGAAGTCATCTAAGCTGTTCGGCGTTAACCATATCTTTTTTTCGCCATGCAAGCTCTTTCTACCATGGGCGGCTAGCTGGAGAGCTAGTTTGCCCAGAAGATCAGCCACCTTAATTTGGTATTCCTTAGTGAAGCCGGAAAATGCGCCGAATGGTGGCCTGTTTTCCGAAGGAGTTAGCTCCTGGGATCTTCGCCTTTATATATTGCGATCGATGCAGCATTCGGGTTGTAGCGAGCTGTCCTTATGCCTACGGTTCATCCCTAACCTTCTGGGATAATTTGCACCTTTCGCCCACCTTCGCAAGTGCTAGGCTATACTGTGTTAAAGTTTTTCTGTATTGAATAATTACATGAATTGTGATTTTCCGCGAAATGATTGGAGGCAGTAATAATACGATATTATTGTTTACTAAATAAAATCTCAAAGAAGTGTATTTTTTATTCGGAGAACCAACATATATGTTTAATTTAAGTCAAGATTACAACTTAATATTACCGAGGATTGTAATAGAGTGGAATTCATAGGAGCTCCTGTGAACACAAATCCACTGTTTCCACAAATGCATTATATTCATGAGCTCCGAATTGACCACCACTGTTTTAGCCCGTGGAAAGTTACCAATCCCATGTACACAAACACACTGAGCTGATAGGTCATTCAACATTTACAACTGCCTGTTGTAAATGTTGTAGAACTTTTAGTGTTGTGTCGTTTACCCGCAGTCTCGAGGTTTTTTCAACCAAGTGCAATGTACACCAGCTCGTTTGCGCCCTTACATTTTGCCTGTTTTCATGGAATCGTTGGTATTTGTAATCTTAATAACATCCAAACAACAAGTGGGGCCTCGCAATGAAGCTAAAACGGCATATCTTGCAACGTTGGACCATATTTCTATATCTGGTTCCATACTCAGGTCGCTGGGAGAGCCTCACTCCCACATTTCTGTAGAACACACGGAAACTGTTGTGCTGCAATTTAAGTAGTCATGTTAACAGTTGTGTTCAAGGTATAGGCCCAAGTTTGCGCCTACGCTTATGTCATTGTAGGTAAGTCTAAGTCACTCTAAGTGAACCTAAAGTCGACATAAGTCTTGGTAGGACGATAAATGTGACCAGATAAGTGCACTGCACAAAAATACAAGGACAAAGAAAAGGAACTAGTGTGTCGTGCATGTTCCTTTTTCTGTCCTTGTCCTTAGGTCGTGGTCTGAGCATGTGTCTTCGTCTAAGAAAGTTTAAGTGTAAGACTCTTAAGGTCTGGGTCTATGTGTGCATACTAAAATATTTTACACCCTTAAAGGTCTAAATACGATTGGTCCAGAGCTAAGAATCGAATGATGCTACAAGAGCACCCTTAGAATGCTGATGAACAATCTAAACCGCCGATATCAGCAGACTCCTATAAATATTTTGCGAATAGCAAGTTTACAGGCAACAAGCACCCCGTGTAGCTCTCGCATGAACAAAAAAGTGCAAACCCAGGCTCAGTGAATAATAGACCAGGGGAAAACCACCACGTAGACCGCCTTTTATGTGTGACAATTCAAAGACACCCATTCCCAGTTGACCGTCTGCAAAAATTTCGAAAGCTACAAGTACGGGCTTCTGTCACGTGAATGCGCCATGTACTAAACTGTACTGGATTGATTTCCCAAAATAATAAAACCCGGTTTTTCGACCAGAGTAAATCAACTATGTATCGCAGCATGCTCAAACTTCATGAGAACGTGACGCTAGTGGTTGGGATAGAACGCGAAAGTTTGAGAATATGAAGTCAGAAACACAAAATACACCTATGCCGACGTTTAACTAAGCCTAAAATTGTCAAAACAAGAAATGACACTGTGGCTGGCTGTAACATCTATTTCAGGAAACATATATGTCAGAAAGAAAGAAAACATCTTTTTTCTTTCTGACAAGTGTTTTTTTTTCACTGAAATAGATGTTACATGCGCCCACAGTGTCATTCCGTGTTTAGACAATATGAGACTTAGGTAAACGTCGGCTCATAGAAAAGTTTTTTTTTTTAATTTATAGTTTTATTCAGGAAACGTCATGTTCTCAACTTTTCGCTGTCTATCCCAACCGCTGGCATCACATTCTCACGACATCTGAGCTTTCTGAGATGCTTAGTTTATTTACACGGGCCGAAAAACACGTTTCTTTTCCGGGAACTCCCTGGATGAATATAGGAGTAAAGGCCCGTTCACACAACTGCGTCGGCTGCGTTGCGCTGCGTTGCATCGTGCAGCACACCGTCTCCCCATTGGCTCGTTGTAAGGGTCGCTATAGCAATAGCTCGACGCAAGCAGTTTTCACGCAAACCCAGTCAAACACAAGAGTTTGAACGAGCTTTAAGGGTTGTATCTTTGGGTGAAATATAGGGTGGCTCAAGTCACCAGGCTCGATCTAAAATGGACCGTAAAAATCAACGCCTGCACGTAGCCATCTAAACTTTTCGTCAAAGGTGTAATGCACAGGTCGTTTTTTTCTTGTAAAATTACAAAGCGTAGCTCTCTTTCTGTAAAAAATAAGGCCAAGAAACTTGCCAGGGTCTACGGCGGGCAGTAACGCAGACGACAGGGGTTCTGTAGCGGGGTGTGTTTGGCGTTCGTATTAATAGATGGCGCTACCTCCTTATCGCGACGGCTCGCGACCTCCGTGGATTATTAAAATGAATGAAATCTTTTTGAAATGTACCTTCGGTTAAAAAATAAATGCGAACAATAAAAACAAAACTTTAAGTAAAAAAACGCGCCTGCATAACGGCGGCGCTTTTGCTGCCAACGGATTTCGTCTGCGTGTCGTCTGCTTTCTCTCGCTGGTCGGCTGCACCTTCAGACGCTGCTCCCGACGCCATCTATCAATACGAACGCCAAACACACCCCGCTACTGGACTTGGTCGTCTGGGTCGCCGCCCGCCGTAGACCCTGGCAAGTTTCTTGGCCATATTTTTTACTAGAAGAGAACTACGCTTTGTAATTTTACAAGAAAAACCGACCTGTGAAATACACCTTTGACGAAAAGTTTAGGTGGCTACGTGCAGGCGTCGATTTTTACGGTCCATTTTAGATCGAGCCTGGTGACTTGAACCACCCTATACATTGGCGCAGGCGATAATTATTTGACATAGTCGCTAAACAACCTCCTCTAAGGCTGGTTTCGAAAGGCGAACAACATTCAAAAAAGGTGTTCGCCTCATTTTATCGTTGCACCCTTTTGCATACTCTTCTTACACCTTTCATAAAATGAAGTGTTCCATGCAACAGCATGCACCCTATGTTATGATTGAAAATAGTGCATTATTCAAATTAAGTGTGCTGAAAGGTGTAGCCTCAGGTGAAGATCTCTGGAACATTCCTTTTAAACCCTTAAATGTGTAGAATATATCAGTATGTAGGAAATTTACACCCTCTAAATATTTTAGGCGTATACTTTCCCGTAGATATTTGGAGAGCCAACAAATGCAATATATGACGGTAGCTCGGTGAATGAATGGGCCAGGGATAGACCTAAATGTAAGGGTTGTGATAGGATGCTAAGCCTAACTTCAGCCACTGACAGCTTAGGAGCACATGGTGTGGCGAGTCCGGAACATTTTAGTATCGTGCCGCAGCTAGTCAAGCTGCTGGATTAGCCGGTAAGAACACTGATAGACGAATTATAAAACAAGAGGAGTAAGCCTAATAAACTACACCCTCCCTATGTAGCGTTGTCCGTGACAATAGCAAGAAAAACGAAAACATCAGTGACAAATCGAAAACTACTATTTAGACCTAAACACATTTTTATCCACATCCTTCGGCAAGATTCCTCTGTAGGTCAATGTGATTTGCACTCCGATTACTTTGTGGGAAGATCCACGCACATGCATGTTTATCTAGAGTGTATAGCTAAAACAAACGAGAAATACAAACAAGTATACTCCAATTCGTCTCACTCAAAACACTAACGATTGGTTTGCATTGGAGAGGGTGAGACAGCGACTATTTTCATTGTTACTCTTTTATGGCAAGTTTAGCGCGTTACCCCCCAACCTACATTCCGTGAATAAATAAAGTCAACAAAATTTTGTGTGTTGAGCTTAACATAGGATATGCAAACTGCTTAACAATACTTGATTTTAGCCTAGTTGCTGCATGATGCTGAGTGAACTTGCCTGCGCAAAAAAGAAACAAACAAAACGGGAAAAAAAAGGAAAAAGTGCAAATTTCGACTTGTTTAATCTGGGTCAGACGCCAGCAAAAATGCCCGATGGAGCTTGCGGCCGGAGCACGCTTCGAGCGAAAGAAGACTAGAAAAATAAGCGAAGAAGAGGTATCCGGAGATCTGTCTTGGTTTTCTTCTATTTTTTTACCTACAGCATGCTGCGCCTTCACCTTTACACAGTTTCACGAGCGTGTATGACCAGGAATGGACTAGCTGAATGTTACCCTTGTTCACGTCCCCTCGTGTTTTTTGTTTTTTTCTGGTTGCGCATGCAAATTTTCTTAAATAAGATGGGGTTGCAATTATTTCGGTAGAACTGCTGAGACTACAAATTAACAATTTACTTAAATGTTTTTTTTCTTCATCTGGTCATTCAGAAGTCAGTAATTTTGTTCCTAAGTGCTCTTCACTGCTTTCACCGGGATGTCCTAGTGCTCGGGCGCGAGAGTATTTAGCGCCGCTGTTGACCTCTGGCAGATCCTTTTATTGTTCTTCCGGAACGCAGAGCAATCTGAAAAGGCAATGATTCTGAACATGATGTAGAATACCCGAAAATGTGGTAAACGCTGGAAAACCTGGTCGAAGAAAAAAGACCCGGGAAAAGAACGTCTCAAGCTCAGCTGCTACGTTTATTCCTCAAAGCCTTATATATCCACAACCTAATCACCGACCACCGACCTCACAAAGCCAACCTTTGTTATACAATCCCACCCACACTGACCTTCACTTGACCCGTAAACACTAACCTCAATCACAAACTGAAACCTTGGGACCATGAACAAAACAATCCTACCGACCCACTTCCTTTCCAGCCGGAGTCTGAAAGGGCTGTGCTTTATCTGAACGAGGACTGATATGTCCTACAACTGAACCCTTGCCCGCAAAATGACTCATCGCACGTTTACCTACAGCAATAAAAAAGACACACAAAATTGCATTGTAAGAGACTTCTTGGAACTATTTCCTAGTTGCATCGAAGCATGGCTGATACAGTTACCGATGGATTTGATACGAATTGTCTCTCTTATGAGACTCTTAGTGTTCTTGCGCTCTCTATGCACAATGTCAGTTTGCGACCAATGTGCCGTACAACCGTTGCACTCACTAATGTGTTTAGCAATCTCCGAGTCGGGTGTGTTTACTTTTACATTTTTTTTGTGCTCTATTAATCAAATTATTTACACACCTGTGATGTTGATCATGATGTAGAATACCCGAGACTGTAGTAAAGCTGGGAAACTTGGTCGAAGTCGACCAAGTTTCCCAGCTTATACCACAGTCTCGGGTATTCTACATCATAATCAACATCCACCAGCTCGCCTCCGCACTCACTGCTTTTTCAACGATTCTAAAATTGTTTTGAGCAAGACATCTATATAATCACTGAGAGCTGAAAAACTGCAGGACTGAGGCTCGTCCCGAGCACCCTATTATCGCTTTGCAGCCCATAGTGTTCATGCATTAGGCGATTAGAACGTCGAAGAACAGATTATGAAGCAAGCAGCGTTAACATAAGCCACAGCCTGCTTTGTTCCTTAACCTGAGCGTGACTATAACTTTACAGACGTCTGCCATCTGTCAAAAGAAAACACGGACGGTCCCAGCGATAGTGGCCGTAAACGAGCTAGTTTACAACCAAACAAACACAGAAATGCAGTGGGCACATCTGATCAAGCACGTACCTTTGCGTGTCTTCACATTATTTAGTCCGAGGTCGTACGCGACCTTCCATTAAAAAAATGAAAGACGTTTACAACTCTCTCTAATGCCGAGTTAGAGCGCAGCTCTTGAGGAAGAGGAGGGGAGGGTACGGAGGGGAGGGTATGCCCCTCCTCCCCCTCCGTACCCTGCCCTCCTCCTCTCCTGCTCCCCTCCCATTTAGGGAGAAACCATCGCTAAATTTCCTGCTAAATTTAGCGGTAAATTTACCAACATCTTTTTCTAAATTTAGCGAGAAATTTTAAGAAACTTTCCCCGTTAAATTTAGCGCGAAAACTGAATTGGTGGCGAGGTCACGTCACGTCAATTTTCCCGCGAAATTGAGCGGGGAAACTTTTTCTGCTAAATTTAGCGAAAAGTTTTTCCGCTCAATTTCACGTAACGTCACATTCATTCACTTCACGTCAAACGTGACGTCACGAGGGGAAACCCTTTTATTTAATTTGGCGGGAAAGTTTTCCGCTAAATTTTGAGGGGAAACTTTCCCGAGTTGAGTGTGTCACGTGTGACGTCATGTAACGTCACACATGACATCACGTGTGACGTTACGAAGTAAACGCTTCCCGCTTAATTTAGCGAACAATTTTTCCGACAAATTTAGTGGGAAACATTTACCCTCGTGACGTCACACGTGGCGTCACGTGTGACGTCATTATGGGAAACGTCCCATATTCCAACGCGCGGATACGCCGACGGCGACAGCGACTCCGCTCAACCCGAAAACGGCCGCCTAAGACCTGCGCTCTAAAAGCTTTCATACAACGAATTCGAAGCATGCGACGGATAGCTGTAAGACCGCTCATCCTTAAACTGACAGAAGGGCGAATGCGATAAGCGTGAAAAAGCACTCGCTTCTTGCGCTATACTCTGTTCGCCCCCTAAGCTGACAGGGCGGTGGGAGCTGGGAGCTCGCCGTACCAATCCTCCGCCTGCCTTTCATGGCCTGATCCAGCTCTCTGCCCGTGGCTATAAGCGGGAGTGTGATCGCATGCCGTGAGATCCACGAGTGACTGGTCCAAGGAGCACGTACATTCCGCCACCCTGTGAAATTCACTGTGAACGGAGTCTAGAATGCGCCTCTCGAGCCCAGGGATCGATCATTCAGTTGACAGAAACCTTTGAGAGTTCCGATTGCATTGCAAAGGACTTATAGGACACCAAGAGAAACAAAACTGCACAATGGCGAGTGCGCAGCGCTGAACAGCCTCCTCAAAAGTCCATCAAGGAACACTGGGATACGCAACGCCTTGTGCATTGCTTTGTACGCGGATCGTTGGATCCGAGTTTACGCCGAGCGCTGAAGCAGCGGGTGTGCGCAATGCATTCTGAAAATCCCTGCCGAAGCAAGCCGTTACAAGGAACGACATTACTGGTAACGCGCTAGTTTTTCAGTAACCCACTATCATGGTTGTTAATTTCTAAATGACGGACGGTAGCGTATTTTCGTTGCTATTTCTGGCTTATATTTATCGGTTTCATTACTTGTTACCCATTAATTATTTATCGGTTTTCATTACTTGTTAAGCCCATTATTACTTTGATGTCGAATATTTAAAAATATAACCAATTCGCAATTTAAGAACAGCGACGAAAAAAAGAAAAATTTAATTTCGCCACCGCAGCTATATTAAAAAAAATAATTCACATTCACTGACAATGTTAACATATGCACGTGGGTGCCCGAATGAAGTCGAAAGGTTAGTTACGCAAAGAACCTGAAACCGTCCTCGGTGGATGTTTTTGTTAAACTTCTAACTAGAGGACGATCGCTCTCGTCGAAGATTGATGCCGTCATAACATACCGACGCTGGCTTCCCCGGTTCTGTCGGCGTTCTGCTCATTTGTTTTGTGTTATTTTCTTAACCCTTTCGCGGCGCACCTTAAGGACTACTGTATGGAATCTGAAGAGAGGCATGTCCGTTGAGGACACGAGATAATCCATCACCGCGCGGTTATTTCTCTTTTGTAATCTTAAATCAGCCCTACTTAAAGCATAAAAGTCACTTGATTATGCATTAAAAAGCAAAGTAGTTCCAATGACAATTGAAAAAAAAGTTGCCTACTAAATGTTTACAAGAAAATATTGTACACACTATAAGATGAGGCTATGAAGGATAATTCTGGTTAAAGCTAGTATTCGGAATCTATCCGTGCTGAATAATACTGAAATTCGAAGTAACGCCAAAGTAATGTTTGCTAGTTCTTGGAAGTAACGGTAAAGGTATTCTTTTACATTTGCAGGATGTTTACACATCTAAGTAATGCGTTGTTTCTAACGAACTTACAAGCAACGGCATTTCGTTACTTCCTTTCGGCAACGGGAACAATACTGCCAACCATACCGCTATTTACTCGCGTAATAGCCGCGACTATTTATGAACAAGGCTCCCCTTGCAGTTTAGCGTTTCCCGCAGGGCACATATAGCAGCCAATCATCGCGTTGCGCCTATAATCAACATAGCGTATTAACTAGATCAAGAACACGAGCCTCCATACAGATGCAATCTTCACAGACGGTATCTTCGCGCGAAGACGTTATCTCTGTCCTGTAAGCCGCTGGAATCATGCTGTCGATCGCGGTGATTGGCAGTCCGCGTGCTCCGCGGAAAAGCGAACCCTCAGATTTTCTTCATAAAGAGCGCTGCTATAAGTCGAGCAAATACGGTATGGTAGCCTCAGGTAATCGACCCAGCAGTTAGCGGATGAAGGGCGCGCACTTTGAAAAAGGGTTCGTTATGGGGTTGGTAGCTACTAAATTTCATCGGCGAGCACCGAAATTTATACAATACTCAGATATCGCACTCCAGGTTTTAATACAAAATTTGGATATTGTTTGAGACTTGATGGCCCAAAAAAGCCCAATGGAGCCAAGGTAAAGCCGAACTTGACCTTCTTTGACCAGCGGTTGGGTATCTTAGCCCTAATTCGCCAACTAAGGGCCAAAGTTATGCTTCTGTTGATAGTTTGGTTTTCATCAGGCATGTTTGGGTCTAAATTTCTAAACAAATGCCGAATTTAGGCTTCACTGTTGGCTTTTGATTCATACCCGGGTTTGTTGGCTCAAGTCAGGCACTTTGGCAATTATGTAACGAGCCAAAGAAAAGCTGCGAGAACGCCAAAAGGAATGTACTTTACCCTAATTAACGCCTTGGAACACAAAACCATATTAGGCCCAAGTTAGCCCCCTAGAACTGCGGAGCTTGTGCCAAAATAGGCATTTTTCTGGCGTGCCATCTAGGAATGTAACGGCAAACATTTTGTTTTGCATATTACACCAGTCAATCGTACAACGACACGGCACATTGGCAGTTTCAAGAAAGATTTTGAATGGAAAACTTGCTATAGATGTTTTCGAGCTGGAAAAACCTGCTCGAGCTTGAACGTGCACCTAAAGAATTATGGGGCACAGAAGGTGGTCTGCAGTGAGAAACTATGCGGATATCAAGATCATCTGCTTCTTTCGCAGGGGTTGCGGTTACTTCAGAACGCCGAGCTCCGATTGGCCCCGATTGGAAAGACAGTGGGTAGACCCAGAGTGCAGCGAGCATTGAGGTCTACCCACTATTGTTCCAAGCAGAGCCAATCAGAGCTCGGCGTTCTGACGTCACTGCAACCCCTACGCATGAAGCGGACAAACTTGCTCTCCACATTGTCATGGACAGCTTAAAGAACGCAGGGCGAGGCGAACCCCTTTCATCTTATTATCGTTCCGTAGTCAATGAGATTTCGCTATTAGGCGATAAAATTGGAGGGGAAGGAATCACGAAGAATAAAGCGTGAAGGCGATAGGTGACGACCTCAACTCATCTCTCTGACGTCACGCGACTGCGGCGGCGCTGCCGTCGGCACTGAGCAAGCGCACACACTTCACTTCTCCTGAATCGGGTTTCTGCGCACATGCACTGCGCACACCCGGTGTGGGCACAGCGGGCTTCTTTGTCAACACTGCATTGGTGTTATAGAAGCAAAGGGACGGTTGGACAACCCTAGATAGCGGAGAACGTAATTTTCAAGAAGGGGAGGATGCAGTCTTTGTAAAAAAAACAAAAAATTGTCGGGACTGTTTCTTTTTGTGTTTTTTTTTGTGATGAATGACATTATTTTTTGTATAGCGGGGTTTTACGGTCAGTGAAAGCTCAAGGTATGGGCTTTCATGTTTTTCTTTTTGCCTTCGTTGTTCGTTCATCGGCATCACCTGATGACGCAATCTTATTGGGTGCGCGGCGATAATTAGATACACAGGACTAGCGACGCCCGTGTTTTGCTTAAGTTGTCAGTAAATATAATTGTATCTACTTTCCTGGGTACTAAAAGGAACATGGTTTGTTTGACAGTGCGCCAAGAATAAGGTAGCTCTGATTTTCTTCGAGACCTCTTTGTCGCCCTTGAGATTAGTGGTGAACTTCGTGATACATTATAGGGGAAGACATTTATTGTCACGGGTCGATGTTTACTTGAAAATTGTGAGTGTCCTTTAATTTTTGAGTTGACACTCCGTTTCCCCATCTTTTTGTGGCACGTAAATATTTTTTTATTAAAATAAATATAGAGTGGGTTGGTAACGAAGGTTTGAGAAACACGAAATAATTGAAAGATGGAAAAACGAAGACAGACAGTACAGTTCTTTCAACTCAGCCACCGACATTTAATGATGCCCATCCTCAATGCGTCAGCCCTTCCTTCTCTGAACCGAAAAATGTATCTGAAAAAAAAAAGAAAACCTTAGGAAAGTAGAAGGAAAAACCAAGGAGAAAGAAGAGTCCGTTAAGAAAGAAGACAA